>JAQFZT010001769.1:0-13745 GCA_034696325.1 Camisiidae sp. | reverse complement strand
TTTATTACAAGCGTCGGCACAAACATCGAAATATTTTCCGTCGCATTTATCGGAAAGTGTAGTCAGAGATTCGTTTTGAACCTTTACTTCATTGAGTTTAAAGCCATTCGTGAGACCCAATCGACAAATGCACTTATGAAGTATTTGATACAATGGATTTGTGTAATGATGCAGTAGAAGAAAGCAATTATTTAGAAATCCTTCCAAGCATTGAAGATTCAAGAATTCATTACTTAATCGGAAGTTCAACCTGTTTACTCTTTACATTTATAGGAAAGACAAAGACAAGACAAATTTAATACCAGTCTAACTGTCATTCCCTTTCACTCATTCATGGGTAATATGAATTGATTCGCCGCATCATAAAACAACACATTGCCTTTATTAGACACTAATTTAGAGCTATAAAAATAAGTTTAAGTTAAAGACTTACCAAAAGTTTCATATTAGTGTTTAAAAAGGCACCAAAAATTAAATTCAAAGTGTTGTTTTATGATGCGCTGAGTCAATTAGTCAATTATTCAATTATAGTTTTTAGAGTCAAAACAAATATTAACTATTGATTGAAAAGTTATTATAAAGTTTTGACTCATTAAAAAATGCTTATCTGTTCGAATATTTAATTTAATTTAGATTTTATGAACACGAGATAATTATTGAGTGAAAAAACTTTATGCCAAACCAAATACTAATCAAGAATGCAAATTAAGCCATATATTCAATTAACTGATTAATACTTGAAAAATGAAATTGACTTTTAATTTGAAAAATATTAAGATTTTAGCCTTTCTACAAGAGCGTTCAAATCATATGAAACTTACATCACTATCCGCTGTACAGAATGTGAATAAAAGCGAAATAATTGACTAATTAGCGTTGCCAGATTTCTCTTGTGTAATTCCTTCACTTTTCAATATATCCCTCAAATTTTTCCGGTACTATCCGGGACAACTATCTTTCAATATGATGTAATGAAGTTTTATTTTTTCCTACGAAATATTTGTTTATATTGTACCTGTTTTTAAGTCTTTATACCTAATATGATTTTTATTTGTTTAAATGTTTTGAAATCAGCCAAAGTTTACTTTTGTACAAATCACTGCTTTTACCATGACAACATTCAATTTATTTCTGTCATTTAGTGTTATAGCTTTTGATAACTAATGTAAAGCCTTCAAGTCTAATTTAAGTATTGAGCGAAATATATAATCAATGATCATATTAAATATATAATAAAACCTCTAAAAGTATCATAAACGTTATTCCAGAACATTTGTATGTCAACAAATTACTCTTTTCTTCGGCCGGGTCTCAGAGGTATATTCCGGTACTGTATCAGCCATTCCGGGACATCTGGCCATGCTACACTGCTCTAATTAATTGATTATTATTATTTAGTAATGATTATAAAAAGTTTTGTCGATTCTGTTACAGCTTTTGTGAAGCATTTAAGTTCAAAGTATTCTAAATCATAGCGTTTCATAATATATATTTATTGATTATTTCATTGATTATATAATCAAACCTCCAAAAGTATCATAAACTCAATTCCGGGAAATTTGTATGTCAAGGAATGACTCTTCCCTTCGACCGGGACACAAAGGTCGATTCCGGGACGTCTGGCAACGCTACTTCCATATGAGAAAAATCGTACAACAACAACATGTAGGGCATTGTTACCATCTGCTGTATGGGATAAAAACTCAGTAACATATTTAAACTGTATGAATGTGGTTAGAAAAAAATGAATAAAGGTGTTACTAACTGGCATCTTCCCAAACAGTGCGGGTAAGATACCACATATAGAAATAACACCCAAACTAAGCTAGTAGTCAAAGTAAAGCATACTAAATGTAACGTATTTATTAAGTAATAAACAACAAAGTATTTTACACATTAATGTGCCTACTATGACTTATTCAGACAAATTATACACATATACAGGTAAAATTATTTAAATTATTCAAATATTTAACTACTATATGCATCATACTCCATTATTTGAATTATAACAAATTTTCCACAACTATTAGACTACTATGCACACCATACTTCAATACACCTGGGTTATAACAAGGATGGTGGCATCTTGCCCCACAACCCTGCATTCCATTCTAGAATACTAAGTTCTATGGTTAAGAACATGGCAGCCCCTACAAAGCTCACCAGCCTACCTACTATGGCCCAGTTTATGATTTCAGTTAGCAATAATTTTATATTCATTTGCCATTTACCTACAAGAGCCTATGTAAAAACATCCTAATATTATATCACATGTGTACATATATGGTATTTGCAGAGAAATTTTGCTCTACTTGCCACAAAAATGCACGCACGTTGCTGAAACGGATGCAGAATCAACAGCCAGACCTGTTCAACCGATCTCTGTAGTCTTTGCATTAATATATTATTGAACTACACCACCTGTGGCATCTTCCCCCGACTTACCTTATGTATAATTTATTACTCCGATATTTCATAGTTAAGTTGACATTCTTTTTGATTAAATAATTCAAAAGTTCACGATAATAACTGTATAAAACATAAGATGAAATTTCATTTCAACTTGCAATAGGATAAGAGTTGATAAAATAATCTTTTTGTTTAAGGAGATATGAATACTTCAATGTAAGGCAGTTAAATTTTATAAAGTATATCTATCAGCAAAAAACATATATTAATTAGCCGTTTCTTCATATAAGAAATTTATTCTGTTATACTCTAATTCAGCATAATGTGTTAGTTGAATAAAAATAAATCAATATATTTATATCCTTATCCGTTCGAATACTTTATTTTATGAAAATGATATGAAAATTTAATAATTTTGAGGAAACTGTCAAAAGAACTGTAATCTTTAGTAATTGAATTTACCGTAAGATCTGAGTTCTTTTTGAGTTGATTTGTGCAAGTGTCTGAGCACACTCGTTTCATTATGTGAGTATAATTCTCAAATCTTTTTCTTTTTAAAATTTTTATGAAATGACATTCTTACATTTTACACTTCTAAAATTAATCATATTACCTATTTCTAATAATTTATGCTTAGTTTATTAACTATTTCCACAACAAATATTTATTTTAGCTATAACATGACAAGTTCACAATAGAAAAGATTGCAAAATAAGTATTTATGATTTCAGTATGTTCGATGTTATAATATATTTTAGAGCACTGAACAAAAACCTTGATTTGTATAGAGCATTTCATCCTTGTGTCCCTTTTGATTAATTAGTATTCAATTTATCAAATTTGAATTCATTATCAACTCATTTTTCATTAAAAAAAATGGTGAACTAGAAGCCCGTGGGTATATGGGTATTCCCAGGGAGGCTAGAGAGTTGAGAGTGGTGTCAATCGATAGATCTCGACAAGTTTCGACAAATCTCGAACAGTTGTTCTAAATTCGCTTCATATGTGGCTCTATAAGTCTGACTCATGTCATGATTACCTTTAAAAATATTTATTTATAAGAATTTATTTGTATTAGGAATTGTAATAATAAGTTACAACATAGCTCAAAAATGACATACTGAACACCCTCAATCCGCCAAGCTCCGGGGGCTTAAAATTTGTGCCGATGTCATTTGACTCTGTATAAGGGTCATGTCACCTTAACTCTGTCATGTATAAGGATACCTCCTTTGATATTTATTATCCCAGATTCGAGCGGAGTCCAGTTGGCAACCGTAATGTTTAGGGTGGATTTACTCAGAGACCAAGGAGATAGTTAGTTATTATTCGTGAAACTTGACTCTGCTTTGAAAGTTGAACACAACGGCTATCTCGAAATTTGTACTTCGAAGAGGGGTTTGTACTTTTCTGGGGTGGGTTTTGAAATGTTTTAACCATGATCTAGGGGCTATAAATTAACCCACTGTGTCATCTTATTTCGCTAGGAAAGCTAATTCTAATGACACCACTCATGAACTTCTAAGTCCCCCTAACGAGGAAAGTGCGTCTAATGCCCCTCGTGTTGGAATTGGAGGCATATTTGATTACGATAAGTTAATCATAGTGATCTAAAAATTATAAAATTTTGGGCGAACAGGGTCATTGGGGACACTTATTGACCTTCAAAAACATGATTTTTAACAATCTTTTGTACACACTGAGAGTGTTCTGGGAGAGTAAAGGGTGTATGAAGTACATCATTCGATTCAGCTCAAAAAACACTATCAAATGACGCATGGCGCGAATTTTTAGCCTCCCAGACCTGGAGAAAAGAGGGTTTTCAGGGCCGAAAAGTCGCACATTGTGTCATTTCATAGTGTTTGTTGAGCTGAATCAAATGATGTACGTCATGCACCCTGCGCTCCCACAGAATACCCTAATGCGCCAAAATGATAGTTCAAAATCATGTTTTCGAAGGTCAATAATTGTTCCCAATGACTCCGTTGGCCCAAAATTTTATGATTTTTGAATTCATTGAAATTAACTTAATGAATTAATAAATTATTAAAAAAATGCCTTAAATTCAAACTCGCGGTGCCTTTCACGCACTTTCCTTGTATGACTTTTGGGCAGTTCTACCCGATTCTCACCAAATTTTTCATCACTCGAATTTTGAAACTGATATGTACAGAATAAAAAATTTCATCAGCAATTAATTGATTTGAAGAAATAAATTTAGAAAATAATTCTTTATTATTCTTTCCAGGATACTTGATATTGAATTATTTCGATAAAAAACTGCATTTTGTGTGGAGATATTTTGGGTCTTTTACTAAATAGTGAAAGCGTTATATTGCATTGAATGCATTAAAAGAAATCATTCCGCTATTTCGAGAGCTGTTACAGAAGAGTTAATTGATAATTTTTATTGTGATTCAATTCCAATTTTGCTGCATACCAAACTCGTAAGTAACTGATTTTGTCTTTAATTTATTACCTGTATACTTAAAAATATAGCATTTATATAAAATGATTAAGTCTGTAATTGTTTGATTCAAATTGTTCGGTATCTCAATATCTGACCAAATAATTCTCCATATTAAATTCATAACTAATTAAAACTGAGAAATTTACTATATTGAAAATATTTTCTTTGAGCTTAAACTTCAATATTCAAAACTTTCAATTTTTTACTCCAATAAGTAGATGTCACTGTGATCTGATCTTACGATCAGAGTGTTTTTGCGAACAATCATAAAGATAAACCTGTACAGTACACTTAGTGAAAGTATCAAAATGTACTTCCATTTAATGTTTCAAAAATAGGCTCATGCTGGTATAAAGATAAGATTTACTACAACAAATCCCACCTATAGTGAACGATTTCTTCATAACTTATCACTCAATACAATAGAAATTCAGAAAAGTAATCCTGGCTATAGTGAATGACATCGGCCGCACTAACCCATTCACTATAAGCGGGATTGACTGTAGTAGAATTCGTATAATGACTTACTATTAATATCCAATATTTTCTTGACTCATATGAAAGTCATTAACTTCAATGTTTAAAATCACATGTTTGATTAAAATTTGAAAAGGCAGTAACAGTCTCTCCCTTAATCAATAAAATTAAATAAACAAATATCGATTTCATTAGTTTATACAAAGCTTAGCATATATTCTCTGCTCTTAACACGTTTTTAAATTAAGTTTTATGGGAATTGCTATTCAGGAAAGTATATTTATTGTGTACAGAAACATTCATAAAACCATTTAATGAATATAAGGTGAAATGACAAGTTATAGAAAAATTGTATAGGGAAAAGACAAACTTTTCATTTTCACGTTATATTCATTACACCTTTTTTTAAAATGTTTTTGGACATAAACTATACACTCGATTTATTAAGTGTCTATGAATCGCAAGATATAGCTTCAGTGTTTCCACTTTATCACATTGTCTGCCGATCGACTTAGCTTTGCAACGAAATCTATATTCCTAAAATCTCATAGAGACTAAATAAAACGAGTGTAACATGCAAGCCTTAAGAAATATCTTTCAAATTAATTATTTTATTTTGATTTATTTTCGATAAAACTTATAGTTAACTTTAGTTTATATTACATTCAAAATGAATTTTAGAAACAACTAATTTAGCAAAAAGCAGGGCTAATAAATAAAAGGCTTTATCTCTATGAAACACTGTGGAGAAAATATAAAAATCGTGTTGAATCATAAATTAAAGATTTATTATTTTTTCGTCCTACTTAATTGTAAATAATGATTATGGATTGAACTTCAGAAGTCATAGTTAACATCATACAATCTTAAGTGTACGAGATCATACTGAAGTTTTTGTCTAGAGTACAAAATCATAATGGTTTGCATAAACTTTAAGTTAACATTGAAACAACATTAGAAACAACAATTTTACTTAATTAGTTAGTTAAGACAAATTAATTAATGGCAGTTGATAAAAGGACGGATGAAGATATTTTTAAAATATTACAATAAAAATAAATAAAAAATTTCTATCAAATTGTGAGATCATTTGAAACTATTGCAAACTATTGATATTATGCTTAAATTAAAGCCGAAATAGGGATTTCTTGAAAATATCAAATAGTAGCATCATTGGAAAATTTACAAGTTTTTTGAATGAAAATATTTGTAATTTTTCGACATAATTAAACATTTTTGCTGAAGTTTTTTTCTCAAAAATTTCCTTTCAAAAAACTTTTATACTAATAAATAACGACCATAATCGGAAATAATATTATCTAATATAAATTTTAAGCTTACAAGTTAGATCTCATAAATTTCGTAAATATTGAATTAATTCAAAAATGAATGTTCTCATGATATTTTTCATAGGATCATTTGTCACATAATACTAAAAATCTGTCAAAAATTTTTTAAAGAATAACTCGAGTTTTACTTTTCTCAATATAACTTATCCCTTCCTGCCACGTCATCATTTCGATGACACTGTTCTCGTTAATATCAATAACAACAGTTTTATTTTTACGCATTCCAATATCCAATTCACTGTTGATGGAGTAAAGACTTATGTCTCCGTTGAGTTTAGGTTTCAAAATGTAAACTAATCCTTTATTTTGGTGATTAATTAAATTGAAACCAATTCCTCGAGCTTCTCCAAGTGATTTCGCCTTAACTGGGTATTCATTATTGATATTGTTGAACTTTATATCACCTTTTTTGAGAAAAAAGTTCATTTTAAGTTAATTTTCATAGGTGGAAATTTCAACTTTAAATTAATACATTTCTGACTTTAGACATGATTGAGATTAAGATTGAGTGAACTTATGAAAAAACTTGCTCCTGAACTTTAGATATTAGAATAAATTTATTTTAAAGTTTATCTTGTAACATATTAATTATTATTCAATGCAAGTTTATACAAAAGGCTAACCAACGTCCGCAATTTGAATAACTTGCTTTGTTTTTTTAAAATGCTAGATTGTATAGAATATTTTCAGAATATTTAAAACAATCAAATTCTTAGACAATTATTCAGTCGAGAAGATAAACTTGAAGAGCTTAACTAGACGAGAATCTTTAATGGTTGGGTTAGATGGCTCTAATAGATTCCTGAATGAAGAAACTGAAAATACACAAGTTTTACTAACTCTATTTGTAAATCAAATGATATCTTTCATATAACTTGCACATTCCCCCCGGGACTCCCAAAAATGACCCGCGCATATAAGACTCATCAAATCTGTTTGATTTCAGCAATAACGGCTATACTCATATGAAATTTGCAATATGACATTCTATCTTTCAATGGAACATTTTTATATGTTTGTGGAATATTCCCAAAAAATTATCATAAAAACACTCATATAGAAAAATAATAACTATATATGAAAAAATTTTCTCCAAATTGCGCTTCTAACATGCTCAAAATTCAGATTTTCGTAACGTTTTTATATTGTCATATTGACGGATTGAGGGGTTCCTGTGGTCCAATAACTCAGCTCATTAAGCGGAGAAAAATGACGGCCAAATCAATTATTATGAATGATTGAGAGTTAATTGATAGTAAATCATATAAATTTTATTTATAAAATTTTGTCAAATTCAAAATTATGAATACTTGTTATTGTTTTTTATGACAGTCCTTAAAAGTTCAAATAAAGACTCAAGTTTTTGAATGTGTTTCTATCAGATTGGGATTTCAATAACTCAACTTTTTTATGTCTTACATTATTTTTTGCTATTCATTAGACTTAAGCCTTAAAAATATTTTAGGACAAAACTTATCCACTTTTTGAGTTACATTTGTCATATGGTACAACGTCAAATAAGTCAGGAACAATACTCAGTTGAATTTGTCTATAAATTTTTTTTTATGAAAGACGTATAAATTAACGATTTTTCCAATAAAAGTTAAATTAAATGAACTTTTAAATTGAAGGATATGAATGGTCAAAGCAAATCTTAAACTCCAACTTTTTTAAAAGAATTTTTAGAAAATATATAAAAGTTCGACTTCTAGATTTCCTGGCCAAAAAGCCTCAAGTAAAGATTGACAACTGCTTTAGTTTAGTTTATTTTTCTTTCAAATTGAGAGATTATATAAATGTTTAGTTTGAATGAGTTTGCAATACATACCGCGAACGGCAATAACTGCTCCATCACCAGCTAATTCATGGTTATGATGCATCAAATGCTTATTGAATCCTTTATAAGTTAACCAGTCGTTTTCTTTTTTCGATGCATAGTAACGATTCACCATCTCATCGGAGAAAATTGCCGAAGTTTTCTCTAGAAGAATAATTTTTAATCCTTCACTGCCTTTAGGCCATTTGAAGTTTGCTTCAATATCTTTATGACCAGGAAAATTTGATCTTAACTTATGGCTGACCATTGCTCTGTCAGCTATGATTTGAGGGTCAATAAAATGACCCATAATTGATTTATCATGATTAGATTGATTAATACGGGGGTAAATACTGCAAATATTGAAATGAGAGAAATCTCCATTTTTAAGTTTATATGGCGTGAAATTATAGCCACGTATTTGAGGAAGCATATCATCTTCAATCAAATACATGCCAAATTTTTGTTGGGAGATTAAATCTCTGAGTTGATTAATGTCAATGCTTTTTAATTTTTCGATCTTATATGAAGTTTGTTGATGAAGCAATTTGAATTGATCTGTTGATGCGACTGTTTTCCTTATTTCTAATCTCCCTTGATTTATGTAGCTTAAATAGTCAGACATCATCAATCTGTGTGAATAAATTACAAATAATTTTAATTTTTCCAAATGTATATTCTATATGTTTTGTAAAAATTTAGCTTTTTATTTTGACCATTTTTTGTTAAAAATTGAACATATTATCGATTATGGTTTGCTATTTTTGAATCCGTTAATAACTCAATGAAAACAAAATTTAAATAGTTATTCATTTGTTTGTTTTGATAAATATTATCGAAAAAAATTCAAGACTTTAAAGATTAGATTAAATCATTTAATCACTTCAAGCACTTAAGCCAAACGGGTATGTATGGTAAAAATGGCTCATTTTTTTTATATATATAAGTTATTAAAAATATATTGGAAAGTAAAACTTGAAGGACAATTAGAAAATTTTGTAATATGTTTTATCAGATTAAAGATTATGGTGAACAAAAAAAAATTTTTCCAGTAAAGAAAGAATGCAAAAAACAAATGCAAACAAGAATATAAATAGTATATAGCTAAAGTGAAAGAGTTGATTTTGTGGAGTGCATATGAACTCAGCCAATATGAGCTTGCGTCCTTGACAGAAAACAAGCCTAACCTGAATCGGAACTTGAACCTCAGCCAGAGAACGATCCGAAACCTCAACACAAACCCCACTCCAAACCTAAACCTGATATGAATAAAAACTGGAACTCAAAATTAAATAAAACTATATCTGAACCTGAATCTGAACCCATACTTTAACCTGAAACCATTTCGTATTAAACCCAAAATTATCCTAACTCAATAAAACATAAACTTATACCCAAACCAAATTGAGCCAAAACTCTATTGAACTGAACCGAACCTTGACTTGAAGCCTTAAAATTGTTTAACTCAACTAAAATATTATTCAAACCTAAATTGAATTCCAAACGTTTCAACTTCGCATTTATCATATTGCTTTCTATTTTTAATTTATAGATGAGTATTGAAATAAATTTTGGATTGACGTAATTAAGTTCATTTTAATTTTTAAATCTAAATACCTTTGAAGTCAGTTAGTAATCTTGTATTGGATAGATTGTATTAGCTTAAATAGTCAGACATCATCAATCTGTGTGAATAAATTACTAATAATTTTAATTTTTCCAAACGTATATTCTATATATTTTGTAAAATATTAGCTTTTTATCTTGATCATTGTTTGTTAAAAATAGAACATATTATCGACTGTGGTTTGCTATTTTTGAATCCTTTAATAACTCAGTGAAAACAAAATCTTAATAGTAATTTATTTGTTTGTTTTGATAAATATTATCGAAAATAATTTAAGGCTGTAAAGATTAGATTAAATTATTTAATCATTTAAAGGACTCAAGCCAAACGGCGATGTACTAATATAATAAAAATGACTCAGTTTATAAGTTGTTAAAAATATATTAGAGAGTAAAACTTGAAGGGCAATTAGAAAACTAATATGTTTTATCATAATAAAGATTATGGTGAAGAAATAAAATTGTTTTCCAGTGTAGAAAAAATGCAAAAAAATAAATGCAAACAAGAATATAAATAGTTTATAGCTAAAATGAAAGAGTTGATTTTGTCGAGTGCATATGTTTGTGAACTCAGCCAATATGAGCTTGTGTCCTTGACTAAGCCGAACCTGAATCGGAACTTGAACCTCAGCCAGAGAGCGATTCCAACCTGAACCAATTTTGAATTGATCCCAAACTTATGTAAACTTTACAAATACTAAATCCCAAACTGAACCAAAAATCTTAACCCAAACAGAACCTAACCTGAGGTCAAACACGAATCCAATCCTGAACCCAAATCTGAATCCAAACTGGAGCCCAAACCAGAACCCAAAACTGAACTCAAACCTGAACACAAACCCCACTCCAAACCTAAACCTGATATGAATAAAAACTGGAACCCAATCCTTAATCCAAACCTGAATCGAAATTGGAACTTCAGTCTGAAACATTCAAAATCTAAACACAATCTGAAACTTGAAACTAAATTTTAACCCAAACCTGAATCCAAAAAATAAACTTAATTTGAATTGAATCTAAATCTTCAACCGAACCTGATCCAAAACCCCAATCCAAACCCGTATCCAAACCTCAATCAAAATCGAAACTCTAGTCTGAAACATATCCAATGCCTAAACACAATTTGAATAGAACCGAAACCGGAACGTAAGCTCCAGCATAAACCTAAATCTTAACCGGAATCCGAACCCGAACGCAAACCTGAACCAAAACATTAATTGAAAACTGGAACCCAAACCTGAATCCGAACCTGAATCAAAACTGGAACCCAAAACTGGAACCCAGAACTGAATCAAAACTGGAACCCAAACCTGAATAAAAACTGGAACCCAAACCTGAATGCAAACACTACTCCAAACCTAAACCCTAACCTGAACATGAACTAAAATCTGAATCAAAACTGTAATATCGGCCTGAAATGGTTCCATGTCTTTTGAGCGCAAACTTTTGAGCGCACGACTTTTGGGCGTAGACTTTTGAGCGCAATGCTTTTTCCGCGCGAAACTTTTCAGCGCACGACTTTCCCGCGCAATGACTTTTCCGCGCGGGACATATCAGCGCAAAAATTCTAAAAATTTTTATTAAGGTAAATAATTTTTCATGCAATAAAATCTTATTTTTGAAACCAGTTTTGATTAATATCATTAAAATTAATTTGTTAATTCTATTTATTATATTAAAAAAATTGAATATTAATAAATTATTAAGTAAAAAATTTATTATTCAATTATAAATGTCAATTAATTTCCAGAATAATAAATTTTTTACTTAATTATTTATTAATATTCATTTTTAAAAAATAATAAATATCATTTCCATGAACTTGACACTAAGTTGCAAAACTATAGAGAAGATAATAATAATCTATTACATAATGCATATCCTTTTTAGTTGGCATAAAGTTGGTATATAGTTATATGAAACTGAAGTCCAAAGTTTTATCAAATAATAAAATGTAACTGAAAAGTCAACTTGTAATCCCAAAAACAAGGCAGGAGTTTTCCTAGTTTCTGTAGATTCGAATTCGTTAATAAAAACTTTAAACTTCCCCTTTAAAAAAGAGACAAATTAACATCAAAATTAACATCATCATTTGTTGATTTAAATAGTTTTTTGCTTTAAAATGCATTAATTTTGATTGACCCCAATCATTCTTTGTGAGATTTAAAGAAAGTCACGTATCTATTAAAGGAAACTTTGCTTATCTACACATTTGTTATTGACACTAATAAAATAGATTTTTGTTTGTCTATGAATTTTATATTCAATATGATAATTGCATATTTCATGTGATAAAATTTATACTTGTATCATTAATAAATGACTTATTTTATCATTTTCTCATATGTATGACATGTATAACATTTATAAGGTATTAAGATTTGGCATTATGAATTTAGGTATTTTTCTAGTCATTCCAGGACTGGGCTAAGATTATGGCATATTTTATTAGTAACATGAGCTTATGAATTTAGCTAATGATATATGCTGATGCTCTCTTTGAAATGGACTATTAACTATTATTGTTTCTTAATTGATTTTAGAAAAATCATTTGAGATTACTATAAATTGAATCCAATTCATTTGCTTAGTTTTTTATAAGATGAAATAACCTCTACTCAACTGAAAGGAGGAGCTTATTTCAGTTATTCTATTATATATATATATATTTATTGCCAACGCTTTAAATACCTATTAAACTTCAACTATAATTTAGACGATTGACTTGTCATTAAGTGCGTTAACCTGTTGAACAGTTTCCTAATTTTTTACTGATTCTTAAGTTTCAATTCAATGATTAAATGAATATGTTGAAATAAAAATCAATTATAAACTGAATAACCATCAATTTTCTTCAGATTGTAGCTTTGAATAAAAATCTAATTTGTAGTGAAATTACGAGTTTTGTTAATATCTTTCATTTTTATTTAATTTTTCATTTGTTTCATTGTTCATTGAAGAAGTTGATCTAACTCAATATTTAGTTTCGGAATCCGTCCAATTCAAGATTACTAACTGACTTCAAAGGTATTTAGATTTAATAATTAAAATGAACTTAATTACGTCAATCCAAAATTTATTTCAATACTCATCTATAAATTAAAAATAGAAAGCAATATGATAAATGCGAAGTTGAAACGTTTGGAATTCAGTTTAGGTTTGAGTAATATTTTAGTTGAGTTAAACAATTTTAAGGCTTAAAGTCAAGGTTTGGTTCAGTTCAATAGAGTTTTGGCTCAATTCGGTTCGGGTATAGGTTTATGTTTTATTGAGTTAGGATAATTTTGGGTTTAATACGAAATGGTTTCAGGTTCAGCTATAGTTACATTTAATTTTGAGTTAAATTTAAATTTTGTTGAGGTTTTGGATATATTTCAGGCGGTAGTACGTCTTTTGAGCGCAAACTTTTGAGCGCACGACTTATCCGCGCAATGACTTTTCCGCGCGAGACATATCAGCGCAAAAATTCTAAAAAATTTTTATTAAGGTAAATAATTTTTCATGAAATAAAATCTTAATTTTGAAACCAGTTTTGATTAATATCATTAAAATTAAATTGTTAATTCTATTTATTATTTTTTAAAAATGAATATTA
>JAQFZT010001768.1:0-13745 GCA_034696325.1 Camisiidae sp. | reverse complement strand
TTATTTTGAATGTCAATTTTATTGAATTTTATAAATTCAATTCTTTTAAAAGCAATCATACATATGACTGCCATAAAAACTATGCAAAAACCGTTCACTGAAACAGAAGTAATACTAATATTGAAATATTCTCTCAAAAATTATGATTTGTTTTATCGATAATCCAAACTGAAGTTAATGACTGTATTTCGTGATCATTTAGTTTAAAGCATTGAATAACTTTTCATATGAAATATATTTGAATTGACTCAATAGCGTCTAATTTGAGCCAAACTGTAGTAAATTATGTTAATTATCAAAACGTATAAATAAAACTTAATTACTGCTTATGTAATCGTTATTTCATTGAAGAATAAGTTGTTTATTAAAAATTAGTAAACTCTATCCAACCTTTAGCAACGCGAAAGAAAAATATGATCGTTTGACCTTTAAATGCTAGTGAACTCTCTATTGACGAGACTATAAAGAGCTCTTCTAAGAGCAGCTTTGTTTATATCGATAACATTTATTGTATGAGAAAAACTCCTTTTCAAAAGAAGTTTTGATGCTTTTGAGGTGAAAACAATTTAATTGTTATTGAATTGTGAGCTCAAGACTATTCTCAAATATAGTCTATTTATTGATAATTCTATTAAGCAAAAAACGATAATAAAAGTAGAATAATGATAATGCATCACGAACTTGACACCATTAATTCAGATTTCTATTGGGTTCACACGTATGAAGACTTTATATCTTCAAATAATAATTTGAATTTTATTAGAATTCTTTTTTAAAAAGTTATCGATTGATAACTGAGTCTATACTTGAAATAGATTCTCTTCGAATAGAAAGCTATTAATACTGAAGATATTGATATCTTATAATAGTTTGAAACTGAATATCATGAGCAATAGAGGTTTTTATAGGTTGCTTTGATGAAAATCTTAAGTGAAATTCAAGTCTTCCGCTATTGAGCAAAAGTATTAATTTAGATGAAATAGTCAGTTGAAGTGCATATTTATTGGTTGTTAAATGTAAATAACGAAATAAATGACACGACACATCAAACAAGTTGCAGCACTACTAATGCCCGATTAAAAGTGGTGTTTCTAAAAATAGTAACATTGCCCTAATATAGCTTCTACTGAATTGAATCAATGACGAGAGATGTGGAGTATGTGGAGAGCAAAAAGAGAGAGAATAGAGAGAGACTTTCGATCGATCAAAAGTTCTTTTCTCTCGTGAAGTCATGATATTTGAGCAAATAGTGGAGTTACGTGAATCTCAATGGGTTGACGGCAACTACAATCAGCTTTTCTCTCATAATTCCAACTCTACTGAATTGAAACGAATGCTCATAATTAGGTCATACAACAGTTGAATCAAGAGTTCCATTCAAATTATCATCGATTCTCGCTTTTAAGACATTCTTCTCATACAACATTTATATCAAAAATAATACATCACTCGACCATTTTTCGAGGCATTTCAAAAGCTTATTCAAAATTACCAATCAAAACATTGCATGAATACTCAATAATACTATCTATATATCATTATTGATAATCTGTTAGAGTTTATCTGGAATTAAATTCAATACTCATTATAATTGCTGTAATTAAGGAATGGATAATTGCTTCTGAAGTGCTTCTGAAGAAAATTCAATAACTTATTAAGAAAAATAATGACTTTTATTTATAGAAACATTCGAGAAATTAAAATCACAAGTTATAAAAAAATAAAAGCTCTCATTAAATAACGTTTAATAACGTTTAATAGACATTTCATAGACATTGATTTGATGGACATTTGATTTCTTAGACAAATTTTAAGCTAATGGAGATTCTGGTGGTTAAGGAGGGTATGGATAACACCAACCAGAATCCTCATTACCTCTTTAACCTCCATAACCTGATTAACCACCAGAATCTCGATTAATCTCGAAGTCCATCAAATGAAATGTGCATTAAATGGCATAAAATTAAAGATATTCATAACATTGATTCGCCAGTTGTTAAGCAATTTATGACTAAAGGCCTCAATAATATTCCTTATTTACCTTTCCCTATAGATGTGTAAATGGTTTTTGTAAACAGAACTCCATATTATTGATG
Organism: Camisiidae sp.; assembly: GCA_034696325.1. Classification (NCBI taxonomy): domain Eukaryota; kingdom Metazoa; phylum Arthropoda; class Arachnida; order Sarcoptiformes; family Camisiidae; species Camisiidae sp. The sequence goes on along the minus strand of JAQFZT010001768.1, from coordinate 11,649 downwards.
GATTCAGGAAACTCAGTAAAACTTCAGTCATTTTATTCATTTCAAAGCATTTCGATCAAAATGACTTTATAATGATTGCTTCTATACTGAGCCGATCTTAAAAATACACATTTCAAATCATTTCACGAGCTCTTGATTTCAGATTTTCACTCAAATTATTTCAAAATATTTGACCTGAAATCTCGCACATCTCTTCTCTGATGTAATTTATTTGCAATATTTTTTTATTGTTACCATTAATAACAAATTTTACTGACAATGAAGCGATAATTCAAAGCTCCTAAAGTGAAAGTTTGTAAACTTTTGCAAACCATTTGCCTTCAGCTAAATTCTTGAAAGTTATTTTTAAATTTTTAAAATCAAACTCATATAACATATTTTGAATTGAAAATTGAAACCATTCATTTGAGAAATATTGTCTCATAGGAGGAAATTTTGCTGAAGAATGCATATGTTGATCCTCGAATGTCCGAAAAGACTTATGGCTTCAAATCCCAATACAAAACATGGACTTTGAATTTGAAAATATTTGAAAAATGAATTATCTTTTATGTTTCCCTATTTATCACTATAATCATCATGTATTTGTTGGGAATAAAGCATTTTTATAAAGAGCAAAGCATCCGGAGCTAAAGCCATATTTTGTATATTACAGAATCTACTTTCCAGTAGAGCTGGACATGTTTCGATCGAAAAATTTCTTGTCGAGTCTTGAAAATGGTGTCTATCAATTTTATCTCTGTATTTTCAAAAAACAATCCAACTTTAAATTGATTTTAATATTGAGAATAAGTTTCCGAACTTTGAAACTTATAGTCAATAAACTCGTGAATAAAAGTTGCAGAAACTTTAATAATTAAGTTTTTCAAATATGGTTTAGAGCTAAACAATTAATGTTAAGAAATATGTTAATTTTATTATTATCAGCAAATATTTTTTCGTGACTCTAGAATCTCATTTAGATAATACCAGCACTACTTTTGAGTCATATGTCTGTTAAGCAAATCATTAGATCTATTGAAGCAGCGGATGCGTCACATTATCGCTAAACCATTTAGTGATAGCAAAATCCTAACAAAACTCAATGTTCTCGACTAATGTCTAAAAGAATGCCATTAATGTGTGTGAAGTTTATTCTTCTAAAAACTTGGTTTTCCTCAAACTTACAACAACTAATAGTAAAATAAAAATAATTTGATATCCAAAACCCCTATTTTCTATCCATTGAAAGAGTGAAATTTAATCTCACTTAGTATTATATTATATAATATATTAGTAATACTTAATTCAAACTTGAATTTCATTATGAACATTCATTCTCAAGAAAGATATGATATCTCTGTACAAGTTGATGAACTCTCTCTAATAATTTCTTTCTGAACTCATCCTTCAGAGATTTAATCCTCATCAGAGCTGCTTTGCGAAAATTCTTTCTTCATTGATTACTACACTAATGATATGGTATTATGAGATCAATAAAACAAAGCTAAACTCATCAAACATTCAACTTTCAAGGTTTTTATCAATTATAAACTAATTAAGAGAGTTTTTTCAATTCTAAAATATAAAGTTATCGAACCCAAGAATTGCTGAAATTTCATATTTTTTATGATCAGATGTGAAAGTGAAGGAGTTTTAATGAGCTGTAAATAAAATTGCTTTAAGAAATAATTTATAGCAATAAAATACTGAACTTAAAATGCCAGAAGTGAAGTATCTTTCGTCTAACTTTTTGCATGAATTGCAAAATTGCATTGCGTGGAAATGAGGCGTTTATAAAGTAAGTTAACATCTTCTCTAGAAGTTGAGTATTTATTGGTAATACTAGTACTCTATATCAAAAATGCTGGAAATGCTTGAAGAATATCTTTTATCAATCTCTTGAGTCTACAGTATATTATATATAAAGATATTCTCTATCAAATTCTTCTATTTGGGGAATATATTACATACATGAGCCCTCACATGAAATTAATACACAAAATGGTCACATATTTCATGACAAAAATAAAAACACGCTTTTATTAACTATTTTTTCGCAACAATAATAGACTTAAATGATCACAAATTGTGATTCACAATCGGATGTGCGAATAAATGGAAGAACAAACTTGAACTCAAAAGCGCTCAAGCGATCAAATGTCTTGACGTTTGAGGCAAAGACTTATATTTGAACTATTCTTTAGTACATATCAGAGGTCGAGAATTTTGTTTTCAAGCTTTTGCTTACTTTTAGTTCTCCCAAACGTTTAAGATTGAAAAAAAACATCTGCAAAAAGTTTTGCGAAAAGTTAAACCAATTGAGAAAACCTACAAAACCTCATTTTAAAAATTTGTTAACATTTAATTAACTTATGTCAAAATCTACATAATTTTTGACTCATAATAATTTATTGATTTTTTGAAAAATATTTTGGGATCTCAATAGATGTGTGGGATGTGCTTCAGAATAGAAATATTCAAATGCGTCTTATCATTAAAGGTCTATAATTATCATATGCTTTTAAAGTTCACTTTCAACTTAAACTGATCTAATAATGTGAAGACTATAGAAGAGCTTTAAGAAACAAACTGATTAAATGCACCATAAGTTTGAAGTGCTATTAGTGTTCATCAGTAATTGAGTGCATTTGCATACAGTTAGAAAAACATAGTATAACATGTAAAAGTTTAATTGGAATAGAAATAATTGACTTATCTTATCATGACTAGAATCTTGGAGTATTAATTTCAACAGTTTTTGCTAAAATTCAATGTATTTTTCATGGTTGCAAAGTTTGCATAAGAGTTGCCTTAAATGACACTTTCTTACAATTCAATGATTTTCTTAGAATTTAATAACAAATATTTTAATCTTGAAATGCGTTCAAAAAGGACTTAAAATAAGGAAAACTCCCTTATTTGGGAGATGAATCAAATGACAATATCTCATGTAATGTCTGGGCACAAATGGAATTGACGTATCACAAGATTTTCATTTCTGATTGTTATGCAGTACTAAACCTTTCGGTTCAACAAACTCTTCGGTTCTTTAATAAAATTCAATTTTATAATCAGATTTTTTACATCTCAAATTTTAAATAAAGGCGTGGATTATACTTTCGGTTTTAATGATGTGATTTCTCCACATTTATAATCCACTCCACATTCCAATAATACCTCTCAAAATTCCTGTCTATTACAAACTCATGAGCGAAAATAGTTTGTGTTCCGGTTCATCTTGAATTTTAAATTTAAATTTAAATAGAAAAATAAACTAATTTTGAATAACTCTTCGAAATAAATCACTCCAAAATCACTTTCATAGACTTGAACTCAATATAAAGTTTTTATGAAATATTATGAAAAATGCATGAAAAATATTATGGTATAAAATTTGGACCTCTTTCTACTTGATTTCATAGATGTTTAATAAATCGCTGAGTAATTTAAGCTTTAAACTCATGCGTAGCAATTGAAACCTCTTCGCGTAACATCCACTGGACGTACCATTTATTGAATGCAATGCTTTAGTGAATAGACAGCCATCTAAGTCACAAATGCATAATCACTTTCCTTTTCCAACGATAATTCATAGCCATGTAGTAAAACCTTTCGGAAATTTACTTTTTATTTCTTACTTAAATTAATTAGATGTTGAGATAACACAAAACTCTGTTAAGACATGGTTGAAATTGGGAAAAATTCAAATAAAAGTGATGAATTCCCTGATGAGTTCCCTCATGAGTTTCTCAAACAATAAATTATTTCCTCTATCTTTAGGTATTCATAATCTATTATTTTAATTTGAGTCACAAAGCTTTACTTGTATTGCGCTTTCTTAAGATATTTGCCGAAGGGTTTGGTCTCACGTATTTGAAATTAACTTTGATCCAATTTTATGCTAACGAGCCATACTCGTTATTACCATATATAACCGTTGAACGTCATGTCTACACGTTGCCTCGAAAATGGATTACAAATGTATTCGAATGGCTTAGAGAGGAAACTGTAAAATATCATTTTTTATAGAGCTTTAAACAGTTTTTAGCTTTTTGTTAGCAATCTTTTAATTATTATTCACAGCCTAATTATGAACAATTAAGTCAATCAAATGATGTGAGAAATAAGCTTATAGTTTAACCCCAAAATTTCTAATCTGAGCTCAACACATGTTCAACTATTGATTCTAAGCTTAATACATGTCGGAATTCATCAGAAGTTCAGAGTATCTCATTATAAAATACTCAAAATAGGCTGGTTTTGGAACCCCTCACATATGTAAGTATGCAATTCATAATCAAACAGAATCACTAACTTGTAAGCAGTCATTTATCACTCATCCATAACTTTTCTCACAGAATAGTAGAGTAAATGTATAATGAAATTATTTTATGCTTCGTAGATATTGCTTTACTCCTGTACATACTGTACATAAACTTTTAGTGAATATCTTTCGGTTCATTTGCAGCATGAGATGAATCTTCATTACTGAAAATCTCAAAAACATCTCAGCAGAATATTAAGTTATATACATAAAAGTATGTGTGTAAGAGCTCAACATTTCCATTTACAGCATAAGCTCTTTATATATTCTTTTTATGTTGTTTATAAGCTATCAGAAAAGGCTATTTTTGCTCTCTTTAGCGAATAGTTACTCAATATGTTTTGCAATTATTGAGAAATAATGTATTTTTGTTGAAAGGTTTGCATAGAAATTACTTTCTTTGTCAGTACTAAAACACCAACATCTGGAGCTTTAACTCTAAACCAAAAACTAGTGATTTATTTCATACCAATTTCTAGAACAGATTCCAATAAAGAAAATATTTTAATATTAAAATTTTTATACTTGTGTTACTTTTCGTGTTATGCTTGCGATTGAATTCTGAAAATATAGTAAAACATTCTGACAATATCCATATGAAGTTGACAATAATGTTGAGAGAATGTATTAATTTGAGTTTGAAATAATATATCGCAACTTCTCTTTAAGAAAAGCATTTCATCCAATTTCTCAATGACATGAGATTTAAGAAGGCTATAAATTTTGCAACATTTTCTCATAAAATACCAAACGAGAGAGTAAGAAAAATGTCAAGGATTTAAGTCATTGTCATTTCATTTTAAACTACATTTGCAACCAAACAAAATGCAGACACTATTTTAGTAAATCATATTTAATGTACTGATTTTTATATTATCTCAATTCAATAGATAAAGTTTAAAAGCTATTCATTGGTTTAAATCAAATGAAATTAGATATGTTTCAAGAGTTTGCTTATGGCTTACAGAACATAGTAATCAATGCCAAGTTAGTTATCATGTCTAAATTGCTGTTTTTGCATAAATAAATTGTATAAAATATACTTTCATTATTTGTATATTAAATAAAGCATTTCACATGTCATCAAAAATCATATTAACATTATAAATAAAACCAAGAGTTTAAATATACAATTCTATGAATAGCTACAATTCGTATCCAATTTTACACTTAGAATAATAGATTTATTACATGGCAGGAAAGCCATCTTTTTCGGAAAAAAGAAACCATCAGTAATGTTGAAAAACGCACGAGAATTCAAGCTTTCAAATAAAATATATTCAATTTCTCCAATGGTTGTCAGCTGTGACTAAACTTAGTATTCTCTTTGAATATTAGCGAATACATGACTAGGAATTTGGAATATTGAATTTAAATGAGTTTCTAAATTCCTCAAATATTTTGAGAAATTCTGCCTCAGATTTGCTATTGGAAAAAATGTTTAATGTATCTAAAATTGTTGCAAGAATTTGATTAGTATAAAACTGTATCCGATTCAATCTCGCGGTAAAATTCAAGTCAAACTTGAAAACAATATAAAATATTCATATTCTGTATTATTTATAAGATTTAAGAATAGAATTCAAATGCAGTAAAATTATAAATTATTTAACAGGAATTTTTTTAAACAGGTTATTTTTAAAAACTTTAGTTCACATATTATTTACTTATTAAAATGAAAAATAGTTTATTAAATAGTTTAAAAATCTTGATTTTTTATCCAGACTTGCAGTCGTTTTTAGAATATATCTAAGAAATATACCATTTATTCAATGACTGACTAATTCTTGTAATTCTTTTCTTTAAATTTAGTAAAACACAAAGAGAAGATCAGTTGGATGGTAGGGTCAGTGATTTGGAGTAAATCCAGTGGTATTAATGGAATCAGATTCTAAACCTAACTCTAGGGTATCCTCAGGTTGGGTGGGATGTGGAGCGGGCTCTGTCTAGAGGTAGGAGAGGGTCTGTCCCCCAGAGATACCGAACCAGTAGTGCGTTCGATACACTCCAGGATAGGGTGGGATGGGATGGAGCCTCTGTCAAGCGTACCTCTGGTTTTTGCTGGTCATATCATCGTATCGTTTCTCAACATTTCGAAAAGTGAAGAAATTCTCAAAGTTTTTACTCCCATTCCCATCACAATCCCATCTATAGCTTAAAATTGGTTTCCACTCCCATGAGATCTAAATATCTTAATTTGAATGTGTTTACCTTAAACTAACTTATTTTCAAAGTTCGAATAAATGCTATATCTGTTTGTGATGAGAAAGTTCTGAAACCAATTGTTTAATAGCGAGAACTCTTTTTAACATTCAAAATAAAAAGAACTGTTGGAAAATAATCATAACATTTCATATCAACTAAAAGTTGAAAATTTAACTTTCAATCAACTGAATTGTCAAAAATTGATGTTTTGTTTTGTTAAATTTCTGATGAAGATTTAGACTTATGTGTGATTTATCATAAGGAAAGTCATTATCTTTATTTTCAAAGTTAACAAAACTTTCAAAATAAGTTAGTTTAAGATGAACTTTCACCTAAATATAGAATTTACCAGAATATTCAGTGGTCTTAAACTTCTGCAACACTAGAAGAGAAACGCTCTCGACATTGACCTGAAAATTTGGATAAATTATTGTTCATGTGAAGTCAATAGAAGGAAAAGTTTCTTAATTTCGCTACTTCTGAAATGGTTTTAAAAGAATCCAATTCCCTTCAAATTGAAAATCTTTTCCATTTCCCATAAAAGTTGATAGAGTTGGCATTCTCTTCAATAATCTCGAACTTCAAACAATTTACTTTTTCAGAACTTATTTATTATTAAGAACTTTTATTTTTTGTATTTTTTAAAGTTTTATTTTTAGGTTTTCAAGCATTTTATGGGTTTCCAATACATTTTAAGTTGAGTATCAATTTCTGTATCAATTCTTATATATTCTGAAAATCATTGCAATCATGTGTAAAGTTCGCTTAAAATACTAATTGGTTTTGATTTCAGTTGAGATTTTTTTCTTAGAAAAATTCATTCACTTTTCAGGTTTTGAAATGCAAATTAATGTACAGTAAACTATGTTCTTTGCATAAGAATTGTAAAAAATTACTTAAAATTGAATAAATCATACATTTTAAGTTGAGATTTAATAAGAAATTTTATTTTGAAATAAACTTAATAGTAATACACGATTAGAGAATAAAATTTATTATATAATATGAAATTATAATGAAAAATAATATGTTAAAAATGTACTGAAATGGAATTTGAAATAATTTATGAAAATTATAGAAATAAATATGTTTCTGATTCTATGATAAAACTGCTTATTCCTACGCAATAATCCTACACATCTTTACTCTTTGATATTTTCCTATCTCTTCCTCAAATGCAATAATGATGAGCTATTTTTGTTCATCATTTCTGATCTCTTGAAAGCTTTTTTGAATACTGATCTGTATTCAAAAGATAATTAATATAAAATGTTTATAAGTTAGAAGTCTCTAATGCATTGTGACAGAGATTGAAAGTGAGAAACTATACTCTGATATTATGAGCTCTAAAATGAAAAAGAATTGTATAAAAATTCTAGAGTCAAGAATTTGCTTCCAATATAATGCAGATTAAAAATTGTGTTTTAAACAATGTGTTGAATCAAAAAATGTTATTTCATAGAATTTGAATGAAGTTTCTGTCTTTCATAGAATATAAAAATGTTATGAGAAAAAGATTAGAAGGTTTACAAAGTTGAATAAGAACAGGATTACAGTTTTGAAATATTCAATTATTTTAGTTTCTGAGTTGTAACATGAATATTTAACTTTTGATTTTCTCATTTTAAACTTCCATTTCTATACAAATCAAATATTCCTCACATGAATAGCACTAATACAACCAAAATAAGCATGAATTTCACAATTCCAGTCATTAGAGCATACATTTGTTGCATTTTTCTGACTTTAAGCATTCATTATTCTTTACATTAAACTAATGGGTTTCTAAGCTCGAGTTCCAAATGAATTACTGCTATATTGAGCGCTAAGTCTATGAATTTGAAATACAAATCTTTTTCAACTAAAAGAAAAACTTGAAAAATTTGAAATACGAATCTTTTTCAACTAAAAGGAAAACTTTAATGACATTCATATGATCTCAATATTTTAGAATAAAATTTGATTCAATGGTATTTCTATTTCGTTTAATAGATAAAGTCATAGCTCACTAATAACGTTGATTAAACTTAGAGCTGATCTTTTGTACTGCATGTCTCTCGAGTTTCTTTTTTGAACCAATTATTCGGAATTTGTATAAATTTAGAACTTTTGAATCATAACTCAACAAAAAATAAATTCAAATGTAGTTTGAGTTTGATTAGTATGAAATTGTATGAATGCAACTGCAATTAAGGCTGTCATGAATAAACTTTATTAATGAGGTTCACTTCAAATTCATTTTTACTTTCAAATATGTTATAACTTAGTTATTGAGACCATTTTTACTCTTCATTTCAGTGTAAAATTAATTCATCAAATTTAAGAAAAAACTAAAGTTCTCTTTACTGAGAGTTTGCTTAAAAACGTTTCACTTCACTTTTACAAAATCTTTTAGAGTATATTTTTCTTCATTTATTGAAATGATGAGTAGTGATGATGGAATGGCTTTCATAAAATGCTGAAACTCTACTGTATATAAACTAGTGGTAAACTTTACATTTAGCCTCCAATTCATCATTTGGTGTTTGATAAAAGTTTCGATGACATGTACTCAATCCATTTTTTGGTTTATGTGTGGTTCTCATGATATATCATTTTTAGAGTAATATTTTCAATGATTGAGTAGAAATTCATTGATTTATCGATAGAATTGCCATTGATTTTAGAACAATATATATTTATTTTCCACTCATTAAGAGCTCCGTAAGTACAGAAACTTTGGGCAAAAATATGCACTACTGTTAGATAATCTGTTTGTTGTATAGCTCGATAAGAAGTAAAGCTTTATAAGCTCGAAAAGAGTTTTTATTGTAACAGTTAAAGAATGTGTCGATCTGTTAAACAAGATAAACCCCAATACAGGTTGTTCAGAAGAATGTGGAATTCCTTGATATTAACTTTATATTAAAGTTTATATGAGTTTCTTTTAAAAAGGATGTGCGAATTCAATACTTCAGAGCTTCACATAAAAGCCTTTTACGAGAAATATTTTAGAAATATAGTGACTGTTATTTAGTTGAACGTCAATCAAAGCAACTTTTTTAGCTTAGTTGGACAGCAATGAAAGGATATTGAAAGTAATGAAATCGGAGAAATAAAACTTTATCACTACTGCAGAAAATTACTGATAGTGATGACAAACATTGCTGACAAGTGCAAAATAATGTCGTAAACAATTGAATAGACCCTCTTATTAATAAAGGATTTCTAGTTTTCATGTTAGAGCTTTCAAATAGACTTATCTTCACATTAAAGTTCGAAAGCTCTACAATTCCTTCATTTCTGACTCAAACTTAACCAAAAAACCTTAACTGATAACAGCGTAGAATTTTTTATTGCCTAACAAATAAAGCTTTCTAAAAATATATTGAAATCCAGATTTTCTTCAAGATTTGAGAACCTATTTATTGATTTACTTGTTTTCTTAATCGTTTTTATGCTACTTTAAACTCATTCAATTATTTTTACAACTCAAATGTTTTCTTTCAATTCTTTCATATTGAATGATCAATAAAAAGCAATATTTGAGATGCACTAGAGATGTAGTTTTGATGTTAACAAATATTTATTCTAAGTTTGAATTCTCTTATTTCGTGCAAATATCCAAAATAAGTATCTGATTCTTTGCACTGAGACTTGTATCATTGCATTTCGTTGGAATGGATTTTCAAACTTAATTCCATCGATAAATTAGATGTTGTTTATTATGCTTTCATAATAAGTTTTCGGGAGCTTTCAAGGATAGACATCATCCGATAGGAAGGATTCAAGTTCGGGAGGTTTGATCAGCCTAATTGTTGTTGATTTCGTGTCACATAATATTAAGTCGTTATAAAACAACTTTAAATTGATTTTACATATTTTCAGCCCTAAAGAAGAGTATGGATGTACTCAAAAACGTTGGGCTCAGAAGTCAATTAAATTAATTTCTTTTATATTTATGCTTTCACTCGATAAAGAGTTTAAATAAAATATTTTCAATTACATTCAACTTATAATGTTTTCAATGAAACATAATTTATAAACATATTGTGATAATAATTTGAATTTAAAATTAGTGAAAATTTATTGAAACGTTACTTAAAATGAGACAAATCTATTGAAATAGAAACCAAAACATACGAAGACACAAATGTAAAACAGGATCCGCAGAAGTGTTTGGTTTCCTATCGCAATGCAATGTTGATTACGAAATACCAGCTCATGAAACAGTTATCATATCTTGCATTACTGACTGTGCATTTGATCGGCAATACTCAAAAAGTACTCTATTCAGGTCACTTAATAAGAAATGGGACCAAAACAAATATTTATTTAATGTTTATAACTGAGTAATCACTGTTAGTGATGAATTTTTTCACTTAAGATTTTCATTATTTCAACTCTTATCAAACTATTGATAAAAGTTTATGAATGATTGAGATTTAATTGATTATCTATTTTATATAAACTATAATTAATATTGTTTGAAAGAATCCTTAAAAGTTGAGATATAGACTCAAGTTAATGAATAAGTTTTTGAATGAGACAAGAGTTTTAAAAACCTATATATTATTTAAAGACCTGAATAGAGTACTTTTTGAGTATTGTCGATCATTTGAAAAAGGATTGACATTACCAAAGAACGAGTAGGAGAAGATTCCAATGGAATGGATTAAAATATGACTGCTTTTCTTGAAAAGGTAGCCAAAGAAAAGGCAAATTCACCGGTTCTTATCATAGTCGGACCACAAAATGCTGGAAAGACTACTTGTGGAGTTTTTGTGGTAAAACCCTAATCAAAATAACACCTGATTTCTCATGAGAACAGCCTATAGTTTATCATTTCAGTCACAATACACCCACACCTGAGCTTTTGACAAAGTTATGAAAGCGTTATCAATAGCTGTTTACAGCTAAACGAGAGGCGAATGAAAATGTTAAAAAGTTTGGTGTTATAATCAATACTTTCGGCTATTATGAAGATGGAAATGAAATTATTATAAACGCTGTCAAATACTTCGAAGTCAATTACTTCTTAGTGTTGGGAACAGAAGAAAAAGCTATTGCATCCAAGTTTTCACAACAAAACAATCCCATATCAGAAACATTTTATTCAATTCCATGGTGGCAATTCCATGGCAATTCCATGGCAATTC
>JAQFZT010001767.1:0-13748 GCA_034696325.1 Camisiidae sp. | reverse complement strand
TCTCACTCTCTCTCTCTCTCTCTCTCTCTCTCTCTCTCTCTCCCTCCCTCTCTCTCTCTCTCCCCTCCCTCTCTCTCTCTCTCTTATAATATAGCTTTATTATATATTTATTTATATATTTAACTTCATTTAAATCATACAATTATTGAACATTTTCATCAAGAATCAGATGAACGAAGTATTTTCCTGACAACAAGTTTCTTCACCATGAAATTCAAATTATAAGCTTAAAACAGATTCCTCTCAACACATTAGGAAACTTTTGCCTCGATATCAAAAAGACAATTTCCATAATATTTACATCCATTTTATTGAGTATTTCATAAATCAATCGAATTGCTATCAATATGTCATATAATACTTATAGATGAATAAAAGTGCGCAAAATAAATATATGACTTAATGTCGAATAAGATATTTCAAAATGAAGATAAAGAATAGACTGCAATAAAAATAATAAAAAAATAAGTTGAGCGTTAGATCCCATACATATAGTAAAAGTAGGATTTTCTGCACAAATCTCAAGTGTGTATCAAATGTATAAACCGAATGAATGTTTTGCTTTCTGTCGATTTCATTTGACTCGATTTTATCTGAATTTTGCGCAAAAATTCCAATGAGAAAAATAATGGACACGTTTAGAGTCGCTAAGAATGAAAGAGATATGAGATAAGAAAAACATAAAAGTGCTCAACAAGAAAGTGTGCAGTATTTTATTCCTTTGCTTTTATTCGGATAATAATATGTCTGCAAACTGTAAACTGTTTTCTCGTTAAACAATTGAGAGTAAGTTCTGGTTCGGCACAAAAAAGTTAATTAAATATAAATTAAATTAATGTTTGTGAATGACTTACCCAACATTTTGACAACAGAACGTCGGGACGCGTTCTGCCGCTGCTGTGCGCTTGATGTCGAATTGTGTCTGTGGTAATCAAAAGCTAAATTTGTATCAGGAGAAGACAATTCCTTAGAGCCACTTCTAACTTGATGAGAACTTCTTCGGAGCTGTACTCCAATTAAGACATACAATACTGATATTACACTAATTGGGATTACAAAAAGAACAAGTGTTGCGATTTCAAAAATATATGGATATATCATATGCTCGATCGCGCACTGGGCGCTATTTTCCAATTGAATTCCATTTTGAGATACCTATCAAATCAAGTTATTTAAGGATTAAACTTTTGTTCAAATGCTTTTAAAATCAAATTGTAAATCATATTTTGGTTATGCTTTCAAGGAATTTGGTCTCTAAAGAAAACTTATGACTGTTACAGAAAAATGCAAATTTATTTCAGAAAAGAGATCACTTTTCAAGTTTCAATGTTTGAGATGTATTTACAACATAAGCATGAATTTAATAAATACAAATGGATTCTTAAATATTTTAAACTCATATTTTCACAATTGCTTTTTAAGATCCTCGAGAATATTCGTATGACTTGATAACAGAATACTCGAGCGCCTCAAGGAATAGATTGATGTGCAAAGAATGCATAACTTGTTAAATTGAAATCTTTTCTATCTTTAGAGACTTGAAATTTACACAATTTAGAGCAGAACAGAAACAACAATTGAATCAGAGAAAGACAGGCAGTGATAACAGATTTAGTTCTATGAATGAATTTCAAGACATGAATCAAAATTGATGGACTTGAATGACTCATGTTATATGATGTCCTCTCGCTATTATCTCGAGAGGAGATTCCCGCCCATCGATTAATTTTTGGTTCACAAGTTTTCTCACTATTCAACTGACATCTCAGGATTTTTTCTAAGAAGAACAATTTAGATGATTAAGTCTCTTATTTTTGAACTAAAAATAATTTTCAATTTTTGAACTAAAAAAATCCATGAAATACAGCAGAAGTTATCTAAAAATAGCATAAAAATCATAAGTAGCAGAATAAGGTGTTACAGATATGAGTTCTGTTTGAGAAAGTTTTTGAAAAATGATCTCATATTAAATTCATTGCCTAATATTAATCGATAAAAATCATATTTAAAAACTGATTTGTACTGAAACTGCAATTTAACACGCCTTTTGATTTTGGATAATCTTTCAAAGGGTGAGCCTTTAAAATAATCAATTTTCTAGTATAGATTGTCATTATAAAACTCGTTTTGCAGCACAATTTTTCAAAAACAATAATTAAGTATAGTTTACAAATTATAACTTTAGTCATCTATCATTCTTTCACGAAGACTTAAACATATAGTATTTTACATTAATTATCGAATTCGTTATTTTAATTGTATAGAGACTCACGTTATAAATGATTCCGAACTGATAGGCGACAGGTATAGCACATATGGCACTGAAAGCCCAAATCAGTAAAATAGTTTTGATGGCTCGGGGCAGTTGTGACATTGTATGAGCTTTCAATGGATGACAAATGGCTACATATCTCTCAACAGTGAATGCAGTGATGGTGAGAATCGAAGCATTTGTAGATATTTCGGAAGTGAGTCCACGCAAAATGCAAACACTCTCTCCAAAAACGTACGGATATTTTTGCCACAATAGATACAATTCCTGCGGAAGTCCCAGAATAAGTAGGAGTAAATCAGAGACGGCTAAACTGAATAAATAGTAATTGGTTGCGGTGTGCATATACTTATTGCGGGCGATAACCACACATGTACACACATTACCGATCACTCCCGTCAATAGTATTAGCGCATAAACTATTGTCATCGGAATCACTGTTGTTAATGGGTCTCTGACTGGTCCCATATAGTAAGTCAAATCAATGTCAGATATGTTTATTTGTTCTGTTGTTTGATTCATGATTGCACTCATTTATTCGATACAAAGATTAACCGATTATTTTTCAACCCAAGCGTAACACTTATGTGATTCAAATTTTCAGCACAAGTCAGCAATAAGTGTGAGATCTAAATGTGTCACTTCAATACGCAAATCACTTCTGTAATTCTTATCACTTTCTGAAAATAACTTTAAATTAGAGTCTGTTTGTGATCGAAGACATGTAAAAGTAATAATAGAAAAAACCTCTATGAGTGAAAGTGCTATTAAAGACATTCTAACAAAGAAAGATAAAATCAAGTTCGCAAATAAATTGTGCATCAATGATATGGTAGTAATAATATATTTTTTATGGTGAACTTAACTTATTTCTTTAGATCACAGGATAAAAGGCCTTTTGGCAGAGAAAGCGATAGAAAGTTTACTAACTCAAAAAGTTTATGACATTTTTTTATTGGGGGAAATTTGCTTTCATTCTATAAGATTTTAAGTCCATTAAATTTTTTCTTTTAATGTAATTGCAATAACAAGTTTTTATGAGTTGAAAAATCGGGCATACATTTTATGGATGAATTTTAAGAAGAGGAGCCGCACAATTCTAGACAAAATTTGTATTTTTGGCTTAAATTTTAATATGTTTGAATGCATTCATGACATTTATTCTGCATAATAAATATTCTTTTGAATTAGTTTTAGAATCTAATGCTTTTTTAATGAAAAGATTTAGATATATTCCAAGAGTATTGAGCATGAAAAAGATAATTCATTCACACAAAGTTAGAATTTGGAGAAAGAATTAACTTTTTAAGATTTGACTACAACTTGAAGACTAAAAGTTAGAAATACTGAATAAATAAAGATATTAATACTCGACCTATTTTTTTGGACAAAATATGTGTCGAAATGCCAAATAAACTTTGAATTATAAGTTTAAAAAAATTAAAACTTACTTTTCAAACATTTGAGGAATGAATAGAAACTAGCAATAGAAAGACCTATAGTTTCATTTAACACAAATCGATCAATAAGTCAATAAGTGGTCGAATTCATTACTGTTGTGCGTCTATTAACCAAATTAATAAAATCACTTTTCATCATCTTTTCACACAATTATATATGAAAATAATAAGTAAATTAATGGAAGAAGAAATATTCTAATGCTTTAGAGTGAGACCAGTTTCGTTTTGGCACATTTTCAGAGCTTTAAAGAAGTCGAACAAATATTTTCCACTGAACTTACGCTGAAAAGCTTTGATAGGATGCGCATGCCTTCCACTTATTGCATCAGTAACTCTTAGAATTCGGACTATTCTCACAAAGTGAGCAAAACAACATATTTAGTTGGGTAAGAAAACTTGCGATTGAGCTAAATATTTAAGGAACAAAAGTCTCCATTAATTTTTGTGTAAGAGTTAACATATGATTGATTATACTTGCAGTTAGTTTACGCCATTTAACAATATATATCACACTCAACATAATAGAAATGCTTTTAAAAATATCAGCTCTTCATTCAATTAATATTGAGTCAAACTTTCAATTCTATGATAATGTGAATGATTTAACTTATCCTCAAATCCTCGTAAACCAAATAATTGGATAGAATGCAGAGCAGAAAATTTGTCACCTTTTTATTCCTGAAACATTTATTATTTTGGTTAAGACTTAATTACCATTCAAAAGGATTAGTATCGCATTATCTTTTTTGGTTCGCTGTCAAAAGTTAAGGAATTCACTGCTTGTCTTTAAATCATTGATCATTTTCAAACTAATTGGTCTAACTTTGAGTCAAAATTTTGCTTAAAAGTATTTTTTTCATATTTTTATTCACCAAAATTTAAGTTAAATTAAAATTAAATTTTGTTTCATTTTGTATTCCATAAAATTGTTGTCTCATTACTCTCTTCGTTAAAATATTTTCAAACAACGAAAACATTGTTTCAAATTATTGAAAAATTCTTATATGAAAGCTATTGAACTATAAATAGTTTTTATAGAATTTGAATAGAGAATAGTTAATATTATAGAGAATTCCAAATGAATATTTTGATTGATAGGTAAACAATGAGAACCATAAGACCAGTCAGTAAACATACTTTCTCTGTCATCTAAAATGCTATGTAATCATTAATACAGAACAAAGCTTTGCAGAAACACTAAATATAGAAACACTGATCGATGTTGGGACCAAAATTGATTGAATCAATTCTTTCCTGAGTTAAAAGTAAGATTTGAGAAAGTAGTGAACTTGGTTTGATAAGAATTAGTCCTATTAGAAGTTTTCGTTTCCTAACATCAAAAACCATAGGATCAATAAAGTTATGTTTGTTATGAAGAGATCAAAATGAAATAGTGTTGTTTCTTCAGATTATGAGTGTCTAGTATTTCCTCTCATCGAGAAGATGTCCATTTATTTTTATAAAAATATAATATAACCGCAAATCACTTCTGCAGTCTATAGAGTCAGTAAATCTATTGGATTCTAAGAAGATCTGTTTTTCAATTTTATTCGACTCAAACTTCAATTTATTTCTTCAATCTTTAACAAAAGTTCAGTGCCATTACTTATTACGAAATTGTAATTGGTTTTTATATAGAAGTACAGTATAGCTTAAGTATACAAGTGTAGCTTAAGTTAATCATACGCTTCAATAATTTATACTTAATATACAGTATTGTATTTTGAAAATTGGATTAAATATTCCAAATTATCTTTGAAACAATAAACTTTGATGAAAATGCATCCAAGTTTACAGTAACTCATTCTATACAAAAATCAAAACTTGATGATCAGTTTATTATAGAGTGACCACACGTCCAGATTTGAGCTATCATGTCCTTTTTATTAAAAGGGACCCCTCTTTGCTATTGACAAGTTTTTACCAAAATGTGAAAAATGATACCTTGGTCCCCCCTTTAAAATTTTTTTGTCCAGATTTGGGGCTTCCCAGATGTGGTCACCCTAGTTCACTAAAACTGAAGTTCATCAATAGATTAAATACAAACTCAAAGCTATATTTTAAAAGATAATTCCAACAGTTAGGTCACTAATAGGAAAATTAAATCTCGTCTATTGTTGGATCCAATTATAGTTAAAACTTTTCTATTGTAGTAAATAATTCTTCCGCTTCACTATAATTTAGTTTTATGAACAAAAATACTGATGTATTTAATGAGTACAGAAAGAGCACGAATATTGAATTGTTTGCGAATAATGCGTTTATTTTTGGTGTAATATTATTTTCCTATAGTTTATTGAAGTAAATACAAGCTTGATGTGAAAGATAAATATTCTAATTATTAGGCATACAACATAATTACATTATGAGTTTCATTGAGTTTTAATTCAATGGTTCAATTTATTAGATTATTCTTCCAAAAAAGTAAAGCAAAGACAAATAACGCCGAAAAAGTTTTCAAATTCATTGTTCCAGAACTCAAAATATTTTTTTCTTCATGAAACTACAGAATACATACAATTTGTTTTTATGGTTTTTAGTTTTTCAATATTAGTATTCTTTCTGATGGTATTTATGTTTCTAATTTTCAAATGCATTATTTAAAGATAATATATTTTACGAAGAAAATGCTTAATATTTTACAATTAAATTATAATTAACGTAAAACTATTTTCAGGAATGAGTTAAGGACTCTCTACATTTGGTATTGTATGAAAAATTTGATATGAATAAAATTGTTTCTTTTATGAAAAGCTTTGAATAAATTATTCTTTCTTTAACTTCTGTTTACTGAAATTTGCTTTATATATGCGAATTTGATCACCAGTTACATAGTTTCAAAGCTTTATCTGAAGGATAACTGACTTTTTAGGAGAAAACATTTCTTGAGATTTGCAATATTATACAATTTAGGCAAAAAAACCACCATTTAATACATTCCATGTTAAAGTTGCAGTTTATTACGACATGTTTAATAAAATCTTGTTTTATTATAAGAGCTATTAAAAGGGTAAATCCTTAATAAAACAGTAAAAGTTTTATGCATCAGTAGTAAAAGCATGAGCAAAAACAACAAACACAAAAATAACATTTAAGATAATCTAATCATATTTGAAGTATGTTTACAAAAATTGTGGTTTAGTCTTAATGGCTAAGAATGATGAATAAAAGTAAGGAATACATCACTCAATGTTTAATTAAGAGCAAAGCAGTGATACACACGTTCCACAAGAATCGAAACAAGTTGTATATTAGACAAGAAGCATAGGATTCTGATAACATGAAATATACCTTAAGTTAAGTAAATGCGAAAATAGTAAAGGCATTGGAAGGCTGAAGAGCAGCGGTTGAAAATTATATAATGCTTAAGAGCCAAATCCTATCTTCAGACAGATGGTCAAATATTCAGTCAAAAGTTTTATCTTATCTCAATTTTGTTTGTTGCAATTGCAGTTTATATTTTTCAAAAATCTTTTCTTTTTTTGACTGAAAAATTCAATTTCATATAAATTTGTAAAATTGGTCGATCGGCCCGCCACACGCCAATTGTCGACCACTGCTGTAGCGTAACAACAGAGAAATTCAATAATGCTTTAACTTCTTTCATGATTGAATTTAGAGGTCGAAAAGAGTCATATTGACCGTCACCAACACTTTTCTTAAGTCATAATTCCATTTGATTGGCCATAAAAGTTAATCGTATGATTCTATTGCATAATTATTCCTTAATTCTGGCAAATAAGTTGAATGCAATCTATTTACATATCTTATAAATACAATTTAATATATTAGAGCTTCTATTTAATTGGCTATTCATACTTAAATGATAGCTAAATTCAATTATAGTTACGATCATTTCGTCAAATATGGGATAAATAGCTTTAGGTTCTAAAGAATACTATATTTCTTGTGAAGTTATGAATTATTCAACTCGAATAACATATTTTATGCATCAATTTATCAAATTAAATATATCTTATAGACAAACTCTGAGGTTATTTATATAAAGTGGAAAACTATTCATCTTTTAACACAGCTTTGATTTAAAATTGATTCAAAGATTATAGGTTAGGGGATATGACAGATAATCAAAATGTATGTTTTCAAAGTCCATTTGAATCGAGACTTAAATAATGAGGATTGAATTGAGTAAGATTTTGAGCTCTATGCGAATCAATGAAACAGTTGATTGTATTGCAATTCAATCAAATATAGGAATGCAGTGAATCCCCTGGGATTTCACGACATGGATCACTTAATTGATAGCAAACCATCATCACTAACACCAACACCACAGAATCATTCGATACATCCGGAGTTCATATTGATTTCACAGCACTAGAACTCGAATCAAAAGAATCCCAAATTTTTTCATTTAATAAACACTTTTTACTTTTGTTTGTTTTGACGTTTGAAAGAATTGAACTTTATTTGCTTTGAACGCGTGTAAAACTATGGAAAATGCAAAGTTCAGTCAAAACTTAATAAAGGTATTCACATATTTATTCTTCACAAAGTCTGAAAAAGTTTGGGACATATTCATGGTTTAGTTAAATGAATCTATCAATAGGTTAAAGTTGAGTGAAAGTCGAACTATTTTCACTCAACTTATATACTGTACTTGTATTAAACCTATACATCTCTTTAAATTTCAATTAATATTTATTTGATATATTTCATTCTGTAATTCTAATAATTTAAAATGTTTTCAAAAAATTTATTTCAGGCAGACATGCATTTCAATCTCCTATAAAATTCAATTTAAAACTATGCTTTTAAGCTTCAATTTAAAGTCAAAACTCAATTTTGTTCTCAATTCAAAATCAATGCTTCAGTTATTTTTAATTAATTTTAAATTTCTATCCATGAAAACATTCTTCGGCTTCAATTCAAAAATTCTATGATTTTAGTTAGAGATTTTAAATTAGATTTTTGAGTTTCGAAAAATGATTTACTTTGAAACTTATGTATAAACTATTTCTTGATTTTTCTTATAAATTTTTTTAAAGCATTCTAAATGTTTTATTACATTTATTATTGAAAAACTTTAATGTTTAAAGTGTTTGCAATTTTTATTCACTAATTTTAGTTTCAAATTTTAAGAACTAATTTTAATTTCAATATTAAATCTTAAGAATTAAATTTGAAGTTGAATTCTACTTTAAAATAGGTATCAAAAACAGTGATAAAGTTGATAAAAATCAATTTCAAGACTCGACAAATCTTAAGTTTTTCCTCAATAGAATGACGACAATAAAATTTTTGATCTGAATTCGAGACCTGAAACCAGAAATTTGTTATATTTTTCCAAAATAGATGATAAATAAAACCATTTTGTATATGTATATATGTATTGAAAGAAATTGATTTTAAGTAATCTATTTAAGGAATATATTATTGATATTAATCAGTATTCTAAGAGATTTTGAAAGAAATTGAAATTCTATGAAATCCTCAAGTCATCATTCATAGATTGCACGCAAAAAATTGAATTTTTGACACCTACCCCTCTCAACACTCCTCTGCACGCAATACCTTCTACAGTACAATTAGTGCTTGAATTTTAGCTTGACCCCCTTGACCCCCTTGACCCACTCGACAATCAAAAACACTTGATTTATTCTGCAATCAATTGAATTTCTTCATAAATAAATTGTAAAACAATTTCGTTGTTAAAGCTATAATTAAATTTTTTACACTTTCGTTAAATTAAAATGAAGGTGTAATCACATACGTAAGCATTTGGCACTTCTTCATATACTTTTTTCCCAAAGATATGCATGCTTTTGACTGAACCCCTCCCCCTCCTTGTCTGCGTGCGCACTAAATAAATGACTCCTAATCGAATTTCCATTAGATTCCCTTTAGATAACTTTAAGTAGGTCTTAGAGACTAATGAAAATTCAGTTGAGTGCTTCATAGCTACCGCATACCACTTGTCTTACATTTAGTGAGATTATTTGTGACCCAACAAAATCTCTTTGCGACCCACCGTTTGGGAACCCCTGGATTTTAACATCAGAATTGATTTTTCAAAATTTTCATACCAGTACTAGTAATTAAACTTTTTTAAATCTCAAATTTTCATAACTTATAATTATATTGATCTTCAAGAATGCTATTTATTATTCGTGCGATTCTATTATTTCTAGAAAAGTTCTTTGAACACGACATCAAATCATGAAGAGAAAGAGAGATACTTCAGAATGATTTGTTATGATTTATGATTTTAAGCCAACAGCAGTTGATTTGATATTTGAAATCTTTTTTAGGACTATTTCTCAGCTTTATTTTGAATACTTATGTCTATTAAACTTTTTGAACTAATTTTTAAAATATAAAACAAAAAGTTTTTATCCCAGATTCCAATGATGTAACAAATGAAAATTTGATGATAGGCTCAAGCAATTAATTCAAATTTATATTTTTTCTCATCAAATATACTTTTACCATTTAGAAAGACTTATTCTTGAGAAGATCATACAATTAATTTTTCTTTTTTACATTCTTTCAGATTTTATTATTATATTTTATGCAATTGTAAAATCAAAATTATGTCTTTTAAGAAGATTTAATGAAATTATGGGGGTTTAAGTCATTAGATTTGAAATTCTTAACTACGTCTTAAGTATTATTTAACTTAATTAAGAGCTCAACTCAAACAGAATATATGAATATAAAATACTTTACATTCAGAAACTTTTTGTTTAACAAATTAAGGAAATAAAAAAAAATAAAGTTTTGTATAAACTCATAATATGGATGGAAAATGCAGAAGTTTTATTAAGCATTTATTTGATTTATTAGATTTTTGTCTGAAATAAGTTTTGTCATTTCTAACATTAATATTACAAATTAGAAAATAGAAAATTTCAATGTTATTTTTGAAAGCATAGCATACCTCTATTGATAAATTATGTTTTGCATTTGTATTTCAAGTCAATTATATTAAGACTATAAATAAATCAAATGATTTAAGCTTTATATTCTCATAACATCCAGAATTGTTTCTCTTTATATTGAGCTCTAATCACAAAGAGATTCATAAGTATAGAAATAATGATTGATTCGCTTCATTCTATTCAATTGTTTTTCTATTCAATTCTATTGCTATTCATCTTATTTACAATTTGATGATCAGTTGTATTATTGCACAGGAAATTTGGTTCAGATTATAAGAAGTAATTGCTCTCTAGTCATCATTTCTAACTATAGTCAAAGTTTGTTGACATTAGCATTCAATAATGTCTTACTATTCAATACTTAATGAGAGAATCAAGAATATGTTCAATAAAAAGGCTTTTTGTTGCTTAATATCTCATTTCTATATAAATCATCAAAGAATGCATTTGGGAATAGTTTGAAGCAATGATTTAGAGTAAAGGTAAAAATTAGAGCTCAATTTTGTGGTCTCGAGACTCGAGTCTCGACCGAAAATTTGATTGTCGTGTCTCGTTCTCGTTTGAACTTCGAGACTTGTTTGGTCTCAAAATCCTGGTATTTGATAGTTATTTCAAGAAAAGATATTAACTTCTTTCCTAATTTTTTTGGAGTTTTTATGGAGAAAGAAAATTGATTTAAAATTTGAAAAATCAATTTAGTCAATATACTTGAAATTTTGAATAAAAATTACAAACAATTCAATACATAATTAATGTAACTAAACATTTAGAAATTTAATGCTTTTAAAATTATATTAAGTTTTGATGTTTTTGAAAAATTGATAATTTCGAGATCCGATCAAGTCTCGAGGCAAATTTTTCAAGATTCTAGAACCTTATTTCTCGAAAATACCCACCACTAGTAAAAATGCAATCTCAATATATTTAGAGTTTATGCGATTTCAACCAATTTCAAGCATTACAAAAAAAATCTTTTTTTCTTTATATTCTATGTCTATAATATATGTTTTTAAGAAAAAATTATTGATTATTCGATTTTACTCGACTTGTATTACTTGTATTATTGTTTACATTCCAAAGTTGAAGAACTTTCATATATTGAACTTAAAAAAGCTATGATTGCGTGGCTTTGAATACAAAACACTCTTGAGTTTAACCAATTTATAGTTTCTTTCAATAAACTTTTACAATATTCTTATAGAAAATTCTTAATAATATCTTGATTTTGAAGTTGGATTTGAAGTAAAGTAACCTTTGTCTAAAGTCCTAATTAAACTTAGAATCAATTGAATAGGTTTTTGATTGTGTGTGAATGCTTTTGAATCTGAAAGTGTTTTTTGTTTGCAAACTCTTCTTTCTAACTCTTCTTTCTATGTTGAGTACTTGTGATCTAAGACTTGAGTCCATTTGGAGTGCATTCACTTTACAATGGGTTCATTGCTGTACTGGTGTAAGAATACTTAGAAGTTAGCATTCAGTATGAATAATAGCAATGATCGTTCATTTCCTGTATTACTTTCTTTTCTCATTATTACATTACAACTCAACTATTTCTGATAAGTGAATAAAACAAAACAATCATTTCGTTATCCAAACCATGAGAAACACATTTATATGGCTTTTACTTAATATGAATTTCAATAATTTCTTGACAATTAATCTATTAATAAAAATGATTAATTAAATTCTAGTCCAATATTAAAAACTTATAAATGATGTTTGAAAAGCAGAATATATGAAATGAAACGGACAATAGATTGTAAGCGAAAGAAGCTTTCAGTATAAGTTCTTGATTGAAGAAAAGCATAATTATGATGAGAGGGTCACTAAACTCAATCCATTCGATCCATTCAACAATTGTTAGGCTAAAGATGAAAAACTCATGATATCTTTTTTGGCTTTTATAGAAGAAACTCAAGTTGTGTTAATCAGACTAAGGATTTAAAACATTCAATAACACTAACTATTTAATTGTTTGCAATCAAATATTTCTATTTTACAAATTAAACAACAATTTATCAACTTTTAAAGCCCTAAATTTTAGATTTAAAGCATTTTTCATCAAATAAATAACTTTCAGTAGAGAATAACATATTGTAAAAGTTTTTTAAATAAAGCTAAAAGTTATTCAATTTGATTTTCAACTCTTTATTCAGTTAAAAAATATTAAAATATATGAAAATGAGGCGAAGCTATCATTACTTTAAACGTCAATCTAGTTTTCTATTAATTTAATTGAATGTTTGAATTTGAGATGAACTGTAAGAAAAAGTCATAAAATTGTTAAATAAATTTTGCATTACTTTTAGATACATCTTATTATACATTGAGTGACATCTTGTGTTTCTTATTATAAAACCTTTTAAAGTGTCAAAATAGCTGTCAATTCAAACATTTCGTTTGTTTTATTTTTTTAATCAATTTAAATATTATTATTAATTCAGTTAATTATTTATTTAAATAATTGTTTCGAAACAAACAAAACTAAAGCCAAAGTTTTCTAAAATCAAAAATACTTTCAATGAATTGTTTGGATTGAAATTGAAGAGAGATATCGAGTATTTGTATTGAAAACTATTTTAATAATTAATTAATTACTAATAATGAGTCATAAAAGAGATATTAATAATAATAGTAGTGATTGTGAAGAAGAGAGTGTTTGTGTTGAGTTTTGTGGTGTAACTCAAAATTGACTCACAATTATTTAAAGATAATTATAATTCAATTAATTTTTGGGTTTAGACACTAATGAACCCATTTTTCAAATTTGTGGAAACACTTTCTTTTGCGGACATTTTGAACATGTCTTCGGAACCAATGTTTTCTTCCAAATAAGAGATAAAATTAAAGATAAAACTCTTGTTAAATCAGAAGACAATCAAAATATTAATAATAGTAATAGTGATAAAGGACTGAATTATATCGGAAAATGTGATAAAAAATTGGTTAAATTGTATTGTTTGCTTTGTGGGCAAATGTGTTTCCTATAGAACTAAACCTATAATAATGAATTATTAACGGATTCAAATACATTATGATAAGCTTCATATTCTCATTTATTCAAATCCGGGAATTTACCTCCGGTTTGGTCGAAATTGCAGAATGAGTCTAGTC
>JAQFZT010001766.1:0-13749 GCA_034696325.1 Camisiidae sp. | reverse complement strand
ACATTATTTATGTCATTCAACTGGTAATTTTAGTCCTTTCATTCATATATGTAAAGAAAATTATTGGACACCCTTTAACTTAGAGCTTATGTTAAGCCATAAAAAGTGAACATTTGTAATAATGACAGCGCAATCATGAAAGCACTGATGTATTGTTGAATCCTTTTAACCATTAGAGAATTGTTGAACAATGATCTTCATTTATATTGATTTAATTGACTATAAAAACTATTCGTGACAACAATTACGATTTTCAAGTGCGTTTACTCATGCGGTCAATCAATAATTGAGTGCAAAATTAAAACAATAGTTTAATAATGCATTTGCGAACATAACTTAGGAGTGTGCGCAACAATACTAATGTTATTTGAATGTCTCGAAAAAGAACTGTATGAAGTAAAGTATGAATTTGACTCTTAACGGTTGAGCCATAATAAGAATAAAGTTTACTCCACTTACATGTGCTATAGTGTAAGCCGTAGAATGAGAGGAATGACCAGTACTGCTATCACGAGTCTTAGTCTGATTATCAATATGTGCACCGCATTCATTGCTTTCAAGTCGATATATTTGTAGATCAATCATAAGTTCAACGACAACAATAATACAATCCAAAACAACTAAACCCACTATTATTAACTAGTTTTGATAAATCAAATTATTATTATGATTATTATTGAGTTGATTTGAAAAGACTTACGTGAAATCGATGGGAATGAAGCAAATACTTAAGATTATTACGAAATGTATCATTAGGGTCCCACTTTTTTGGTGATTTACCACTTAAATGTGAATGTTCATCCGAATTCTCTTCATTCTTATTTTTCATATCATTCATTCCATACATTTTATTAAGTTATTTATATATTCAAAAATCTCTTTATTATTTATTATATATATATTATATTCAATTATGTGATCTGTTTAAAGAAAAATTTAGCTCTATTTTTACAGTGAATTCCAATACTATCTCTTATAACATAATATATTTTACTTCACGCGAAAGTATTATTTTAGTACATAAGCGATAAGAGGATGGGAATAAACTATTTTTGCTCTAACTTTTTAGCATTTTGAAATAATATCCTTTTCCTCTATAACTCAACAAATATTTTGAGAACTATGACTGCAATGAATTTTACAATTCATTCGCTATATAGTCAAGTTACTGATTGTCAGCAAAATTCATTACTTTAAGGTTAAAAAGTTCAAAGTTCCTAAACTTAGATAACAATATCTGATAAAATCTTAACAACTATTACTTTAATGATTAATTAGAAATGATTGTGTTTACAAAAGGATAAAATGCTACACTTGAATATGAGTTGACAATAATATTTCTAATAATACTTATGAAAAAGTAAACTAAGAATTAAAAAATGTTTTATTCAGATTATTTTTTTATATTAGTTTATTATTTATCTTAATTGAAATGAAAGATGATTAAGTTATATTAAGTTATATTAAGTTATATTTAGTTATATATATTACCCATAATTATTTGATTATATTATTTTGAAATTTAGTGTACAATTGACTCAAAGGATATTAATAAAAATATTGACATAAGGAGAGAATGAAAAAAATTGTGATGACTGTGTATATAAGACAGGTATACTGTACTTGTGTATTCTGATAGCAATTAGAAATAGACGACTTTATTCAAACATTATGCTCAGCCACTAAATGGTGGTTCAACTTATCCTTCCTCTTAAATTTTCGAGAACATATCTGGCACTGATATAAAACTCCGACATGTACTTCATTGATATGTCGCCTTAAGTTAACAATCTTCTTGTGGCAAAGCTGACACTCGCTTCTGCTATCAGTATATTTTTGATGCAAACCGAATGATCTTAACCTTCTTATGTTACCTATCAATATACCAATAAATAACATCTCAATACAAAGCAGTGATTAAATACTTAATGCTATCATTTTCTTTATATTCTATAAACTAATTATTTTTATCATTTGATTAAAGAAATTATTGCACAGTTATAAACATTTACTCAAATTCTATTTGCCTTTATTTTATTGATTGATACCAAATACCAATTATTTAAGCAAAACTTACATAATGTTAAAATAGATAAAAAAGGAATATATTAAATGAAATTAAACGAAATGTATTTCTCAATAAATTATGGGATTTTATGATTAAAGTTAAGAAAAGAGATATTATCCGATTGCGTGCTTCAATTTTTTATGCTCTTTCAGATAATCCTTTCTTGAATATGATTTCAAACATATTTCACATTCATATCTTTCTCGATCTGCATAATGTCTGGCCATATGTCTTCTTAAACTGCTGTAAGCCGTGAATGTGAGGTGACACAGATGACAGACACAAATTTTGCCTACAATATGACACAATAACACCAAATTATATCATCACTCAATGGTTGCGCTCTAAATATCTTATACTAAATTATCCCATTTTCCCATCAAATTATCAATTACTGTAACTGAAAAACATAACCGAAACCTCTTAATAAAAACCTCTTTGCAATCAAAAGTTAATCAATTGAGTGAATGCTTTTTTGAGTCAATAATATCTGAGAAAATACATATTTATAGCAATAGTCAGAAAAATGATTGTTTGGTATGAATGAAAAAATAAACTTCTAAGTCATTTAAGTGAGAAGCTATAGAATTAGATGTTCAAACAGAGCAACAATTTTTAGACGACATTCAAATTATTGTTCTTTAATAAAATAATTTGATTCAAACCCTTAATTTAATAAATTCTTTGCACTTAAATAAACGAATGTATAACTAGAATATAATTTAATAAAAGGTTACTTCAAGTCAAAACATACAAACAATTCTAAGCTATAAATTTGAATCAAATTGTTTTGATGAACAATGAGAGAGGTATTCAATAAGATTTAGAAGTTCTTATGGAACATAAAAGAGTGCTATAATTACCAGTTTGTGCAGAACTGGGCCCAGCGATTGCATTCGCATCATTAGGACTCGATAACACGCCTGAAGAATCTTGTAATGATATTTCTGTGGATTCACGTAATGATATGGCATTTGACACAACTGGCGATTCATCAAAAGATACGATTGGCTTTACATCTTTAGAAACAAAATACAAAAGAAAACATTTTGTATAAATTAAAGTTAATGAATGAGATATTATTTAAATCTTACCGAACATATCATCGGATTCGTCTTCAGTTTCAGTGGTGGGTAAAAGAGCGACAGCATTGTGTTGAGCACTTTGTGGCCACGACTCTAATTGCTGTGATTATAGTTGAAAATTAATACGATCTCTAGTATAAAGTCAATTGACTTACGTTTACATTATTGATGCGCTGATCACTAACTATTAAAGATTCATTTTGAGTCATTTCTCGATTATTTTCTGCTTCCAAATGTAATTGTAATGTTTGTCGTCTTCGTGTTTGTATAACATTTGGGGTTTGGGTTTCATTCTTATTAATACTTTTCGTTGTATTCGTTTCTGATAATAAACTTCGAGAATCTTTGCTCGATCTCGAAGAGCAGTCAGTGATGGCAGAAATGTCTTTCAACTTTTTAACAGACGCCTCATCACTACTGACATCACTTTGAGAAGTGTTGTGTTCACTATCACCTGAAATAGAAGTGTTTGTCGGATGATTACCTCTTCGTCTTCGCTTTTTACGAGTGAGAGAAGCATTGGAAACGTTTGTTGGCTGTGATAATAGTGTGTCATTCGATAACTTATTAGTGGCTAAACTGTTTGGAACTGTTAACGAATCGGTTTGTTTGTCATTGACTTCTGTGAGTCCTTTAACTTTTAAGACTTCAGCAGTTTTGAGAAGAGCTCCCAATTGAGTTTGTGATACATTTACTTCTCCGCAATACATAAAATTGATTATTGCCTTCAAATCATCGAAACGCATGTCTTTTAGTATAACTATTGGATGTTTACAGGGATTCGTGACGAAGAGGTCTTTGAAGTAAGTACTACAGGCAGACAATACCATCTTATGAGCCTTAATGCTCGTGCCCTCAACTGCCAGCGTTACGTCACAAAAGTTTTGGTCATCCAATAGTTGGTTAAACACTTTAACCATATTATTCGTGTGATTGTTCCACTTCAGACAGAACTGTTGTGATGAACACATTCTCTACAAATATCTCAACACATCAAACAATTCATATTATAAATCACTTTTTCATCATTATTTCAATTCATTCACTTAATAATCAACTAATTATCGAAAGTTAAATCCACTCTAAATATCAAATACTTATTTTTCATTAATAATTATCAGATCAATATTTGAGGTCAACTCAAAATTTCATTCAATTCAATATTGATTAATATATTTAAATATTAAGTTTTTAATAAAATTAATTAAAAGTTAACCCAAATTTTATCAAATCAATTAAAATAGAAATAATCAAAATTCAGTACAAATTAGTTACAAAAATATGAAATACCTTTAAATGTTTTCCTAAATTATAGCAAATTTTGCGAAATAAATGTCGAAATAATTGATAAAATGATGAAAACCTAAATTATTTAGAAATATTGACCACTTTTATGATACACGCAGTCTTAGAGGTCATGGACTCATAAATAGGGAGATTCAGTGCCGCAGATGTTATGGTCTTTTTTGATGTTAAAGTGGAAAATGGGCTATAAGTGTAAACCAAACCGACTTAACCGGTAGGACAACACCTAATAGTTTGTGTCTCTCTTTCTATGCATTTCGGGTTCATTTCATTTCATATATAAAGCATTCAATATTTCTGTTCACTTTTCTCTCTAAATATTTTATATTAATATCAAATCTTTTCCTATATTTTTCCTTTTGATTCACTGATAATTATTGGAATCTAATTAAACAAATTCAATCATTTAATTCAATTTAAAATTAATATAAAGTTTTTGTAATAATAATTCACATTTAAATCATTTAATATTGTTTTCATTGATTTTTAGTATTTCTGTTCATAACTATTAACACTTAATATGAATAAAAATATTTGTTTCCGATTTTCATGTATTATATAATCATAAAATATGTATGAAATCTCTCCATATTTTATTCAAATATCAAATTAACTCAAAATAAAGTTATTCATCAAAAATATATGAGTAATATTTAACTTCAATTATTTCAAGTTATTGTTCAATTATTTTAAATCATTTTTTTAATGTAAATAAACCTCAAATAAACCCCTTTTGCTCTTTAAATCTAAGATTTTTGATGTTTGTTTTGTAAATATTTATTTTTTTGATGTGATATTTAAGTGAAATTATTTTTGACAAATATTTGGTAAAATAGATGTCAAAAATAGTTTATCAATTATTGCATAAAATGCTGTTTAGACCTCTATTCACAAATAAATATATACAAAGCGTGTAAACAAATGTCCTCCAAAACAATCGTAGATTTTTAAACTATATTTTGATAAATAAACTTTAAGTATATATTGATTGTTATATCGAAATAATTGGTTAAGCAATTGTTGAGAAATGGGTGAAGAGAAGAAAGGAAAAAAAGTGCGAATGAATGAATTTCTTGATATGCCTATTCTTGAAGATCAGGTTCAGAGTCCAATCGTTAAACAAATGAGAAAGATTACAAAAGTTTTTGATTTTCCGGTGTCATGGGTCAGAGGTTAGACCACTCTAAAGATGTTTTGTCTTAATTTAGATTTGGTTGAGCTTATGTTGTTGTCGTGGATCACATCTAATATATAGTTGTGCTCAACAAGAGATGTGACAACAATATGAGCTCAACTTAACAACATTGACATTAAGTAAAGATTGTTTTAATGAATGCAGAGAACATAGTGGAGCGCTATCGGGGCCCCCAATACTACTATTATCATCAAAAGTTTAATAGAGTTCCCACAATAGATCAGTGCTATACTGATGATCAGGCATGCATTCTGGAGGCAAATGAACAGTTCAAACGAGACAAGTTCAGTACCACTTCATACCTAACTATTGACTCACAGTATTATAATTTCTTATATTTATTAATAGGAGAGTAGACGAAAACATATTGAATATAATTAGACGTCGATTCTATCACTGTGTCTATTATGAGAGAGGTGTTAATGAATACTATGATCATGACAAATTGTGCCCTAAAGAGAGAGCAGATTTCAAAGAAGCGGAACTCAACTATTTCATCAAATGTACATTTATTTCTAATATATTCATTAGTATTTGAATTTGATAATCATTTGAATTTGAATCACAAACAGATGGAGATTTAGGCAACTTTTCTCATGTTGTCGGGGCCTTCTATAAGCAAAAACATCGACTCATTTGGGAGCGCAGACAACAAGAGAAGCTTAATAGTCAACAAAGTGCTTAAACGGTTAACAATATATTTAATGCGAGTAAATATTAATTCAAAAATAAATTCATAGAATTCTTTACTTCACGTACAATTAAATCGTTTAAGTCATTCAGTTAGCTTAGGATAATATCAATTTTAGATTAATAGTAATAATTAATTCAAATATATTAAAAAATTCAAAATAAATTGTAATTAACTTTTAAATTTGTTTGTGTAGAACTGTTTTTGTTTATTAGTATTAATTTTTTGCTGTGTCTTATTCTTGACAGTCCTCACGAGTTGAGACCATGAATTTGTTGCCGAATCATTTGACTGTTTGTCATATTTATCATTTTGTGGATCATTTGATTGAAACTTTTTAGTCGTACGACTTATTATCTCATTCGAAGCATTAGTTTTCTTGAAGTGTGGATCAGAAGGATCTACATTATAGTGATGAGATGTATAAACAGCTTTGAAACGCGGGTCCTCCGCATCGAACTATAAATAAAAACATCACATTTTTAGTATATTTTCAACTTTAAGTTTAAATTTATGCTTACTTTGAAGTTATCGTCAGACAGTTTTTGTTTCTTTTTCTTATTATTGATATCGTCTTCAATCATATCTTTATAGTTGAAATGTTTCCGTGAACTTTCTGTTTCGTCCATCAATAGTAATTCCAAGTTTTCATCTTTAGAGCTTTCCATTCTTTTACCGCCTTTTTTATAACGTTTCTTATGTTTTTGTTTCTCATTTTTACTTTTGGATATCTGTTGATCATCTGATTCATCGGATTCTTCCGATTCCTTTATTTTTTCTTGTCGTTTATGTTTCATTTTGATGTAATCTTCTTGAAAGGTCGAAATATCTTTTTCTTGTTCTTTTTTATTAACCATAACTTCAGCGAAATTTTTCAAGTCTGGTTCCCACGAGATTTCCATTTCTATGTTATCTTCATCTTTATCTTTCTTCTCATTGAATGAATTGAGTAATTGCTTATATTTATCGATTTTATCACTTTCTTTGGTTTCGAGTTGTGAATCATCGCTTAAATCCAAGAGTTGATCATCGTCTTCATCAGAAGAAGAAGATGCCAAATAAGCTTTCAAATCATCGTCAGCTTCTTTATTGAATGCGCGATCGAATACATCCCTTCTTTTGGGATCTGTTTCATCCCACGTGAGCATAACTTTGCTCTGTTGTAAAGCACTGTTAATAAATTGGGGCGCTTTATATGTGGCGAAGTCTGGCATTGAATAACATTCTGTTTTCGGCTTCAGGCCATCGTCTTCGAAAGTCATATCTTCAGGAATAAAACGAAGATCGAGTGTCGTTGAACTGCTTTCATACTCCTTACCGTCGAGTTCGTTATACAAGACATTAGCAGTCGCTTCAGTATCACATTCAACCACTGCATAGAAGTACTGAAGACGACTCATTTGGTATTTCCTCAACTGTTCTGTAGAACGCGGAGAGTTGTGAACTACTTCTTCTTCATCATCATTATTATCATCTGTCACTTGATTTTGCTTATCAATGGAAGAGCTTTTAATGAACTGAATGGGTCCGCTCTCTTCTTCCGCTTCCATTCTCTGAGATCCCAGTTTTGAAGGATATATTTTGACCGAATGTATTGAACCGCCCGAAGGCTTGAATGAATTAAGCAAAACATACAAATCGGTGGCATTAATGCGATCCCAGTCTACGCTACAAATGGCAAGTCTTTTAGTGGCAGTTTCTGTTTCAGGCACATCTTTGTCCCATTCGTTCCATTTATGGTCAAACTCTTCAGTTTCTGAACAACTGTCATCTGAATCACTACTACTACTACTCATATCACTATCACTTTCTTCATCCGAATTCATTCCTCTGGCGTTTGGAATTTTAGGCTTTTTGATAGTTATGTCGTTTATTTCATTTTGAGGTTCAGATTTTTCCTCCGGTTCCTCGTCTTTCTCAGAATCAGATAAATCATAAAATTTCTTATAATCTTCAGAATTGACATGTTTTGTATGCTTTCCTCTCTTATCCATCGAATATTTTAGTTTAAATTTTTTTTCAGTGAACATGTTTTGAAATCTTTTATCGACTTTGACTTTATTGTCAGACTTGCGAAGTGTCCGAAATCTTGGATCACTCAAGACTTGAGAAAATCTGTCGTCTGTTTCTTCGGCCATAATTTATTAATAAGTTTTTTAATAATCAATTAAATAAACAAACTTTAAATGTCTTTTAAACCACAACACGTGTTATTTTTTGTATTTGATATGAAAAGTATCTCAATATTATCCATAAATAATGACATTTTATATCAATTCATGAATTAAATCTTTAAATATTTAATAATTATGAAATATATTAAATATAACTCTATTTAATTGATAGATAATTAAGAATATTGAAAAGAATTAGTTGAATGATAATTATTGTATTGAATGAATAAATGTTTAAACTGATTTAGTAATAAATTGAAACCTTTTAAATGTGTCTAAACCTTATATCAAATAATGTAAACACAAAAGTATTTACAGTTTAACTGTTGAGTCATAGCATTAATTGAGAGCCAATGCGATGTTAACAAGTACTACAAACTCATAAACAGCTTTATCAGTGATTGTTGAAAACAGAATAATTATTTCATCATTTAATCAATTGAATAAACGTTTGATGTTTGACTCATTTCAAAGTCTAATGCAATTTCACTTCAAATAAATATCTATAAAAACTGATATTTATTTCTTGACATTCAAGTCAATAACGATTGAGTGTTTGTTATTATTAATAATTTATTTATTAAATAAGATATAATTGATATTTAAATAAGATATTGAAAAATGAATTCATCTTTGATTCGGTTATTAATTATTAGTTTAATATTTATATCAATCAATAATTTGGTTGAATCGCGAAAAGATAAGATTAAACTGAAAGACATACAGGTATTGACACTAAATAGTGGCCAATGGACTACTGGAAGGCGTGCAAAACCAGTGCCACAATTGCAATGCGTTGGCGGATATTGTTCTCAAGTCAAACCACAATCAGTTCAATGCTATAATAGAGGCTCTGATGGTATTGACATTCAATGGGAATGTAAAACAGAAATGAATCAAAATTACAAATTGGGTAAAATTGATGTGTTGTGTGAGGGCTATGACTATGCAGATGATGACTATGTATTGGTTGGTTCGTGTGGTCTCGAATACACCATTGATTTAGTGGATAGCAATTCAAATGCTAATCAAAATTATCAAAGCAATGATAACTCTTATAAACAACAATACAAACCAAGATCTTCTAATTCCTTTTCATTTGGGTTCATATTATGTGTAATTGTAGTCATATTTATCATATATTACACATGTCTTCGTCCGAATGGCATTACGAGTAATCCAGGCAACAGATCCAGCGCTAGAGCTCCGCCTCCGCCCGGATTTCGGTCTGACTTTTTTGATGGCGACTGTGGTAGTAGTTCTTCGAATGATTATTCAAACACTCATAGAAGAGGTGCCAATACTGGCAACACCGGCAATGGATTCATGTCTGGACTCTTCACCGGAGGAACACTCGGATACTTATTCGGGTCTAGAACTAACTCAACCAACTATTCGAATCAGTCCTCGTATTTCGGAAGTCGAGCACAACCCCCGTCTTATTTCTCAAGTAGCCCACAGTCTGGAAGCTCTGATTCTTCTTCTACAAGAACAACATCAGGATTCGGTGGCACTAAAAGAAGATAGATTTCAATCCTCACAAACCTTTGTTCTCATAGTTTGTTTCAAATTTTATTTGCCTTTCAATTATCAAAGATATTATTAGGTTAAGAAATAATTTAATGTATTTTTGATAAATAAAATGATTGGTTTTTATTTGTATTTTATCAAAAGCTTATCTCACTTTATAGTAATAGTAATTGACTTTTAGTTAGAGTTCATATTTTGAGAAGTCATGTTCTCGAGTCTTCAAAATAATTATATGTCGAGACTTGAAACTAGATTTTAAATAAGCATAAGGGATACCATCTTCTAATCCTCATATAAATGAGTCAATTTTAAACATAATATTCACTATAATCTTGAATATTGACTTTTCTTGCATTCTATTGATTAAAATAAAATTATTAATTTCATGACTTACAGTATATTTTTATAATGAGTCAAAGTTATGGTCACTTCAGATTAATTGAAATTTAGTTTAAATTGTGTTTATTGCGGATTATGTGCTCATGAGAGCCAACACTCGAAGCCGTTCCTAAAATCTCTTTAATATTAAAAGTTATGGAAAGTTTCAGAATATAGAGGAATATAATCAACAATTTTCAAACCCAAAACAAATGAGTTATCATTAATACCCTCATTGTTTGGAACCATAGATCTGGATCTCATCCTTCTGGTAATGACAACCATTTCATGGAGAGTAAGTTGAATATATTAAAAATTGACTTTCTTTTTTGCATCAATTTGCCGGGACTGCAGTTTCAGTATCAGTAATAATAAATAATACAAGAGATGGTGCTCTATATCATAGATAATACAGTATTTCATAATGTGTTTTAAGTGAAAGATTAAAGCGCGCGCTTCTCATCACATGTTTCAAGTGTTTGTTATAAATCGTCTCCAAATATCACTCAAACACTAGATTTAACTCAAATTAATGACAAATATGAATCAATTCGGATATTCATACAATAGCTCTAATATTTTAGAGTCATTTCAATCACAAAATATGTTCGCAAACTTTTATTTAAATGACAGATTCAGTGATATTATGCTTATTATTGATGGAAATCGTATTCCAAGTCATAAATTAATATTATCTCAAATGAGTCCTGTCTTCAAAGCTATGATTTTCGGAGACTTCAAAGAAAGCAATGATAATGAGATTCACATAAAAGAGACCACAATTGAAACTTTTAAAGCAATGCTTGAATTCATTTACAAACAAAAATTTGAAATGAAAGGCAATTATTTGTTTGGGATCGAAGTCTTGAAGCTTTCGCATAGATTTGAAGTGAAGGGTTTAGTCGAAAGTATCGAAAGCCGTTTGGGAGGAATGATAACTATTGAGAATTTTATGGAATTGTTTGAGTTCTCCAAATTGTATGGATTGAAGACATTATTATCTCATATGAGAACATTTACAAAAGGAAAGACACAAATTATCAAATCATTTCTCAGAACCACTATTATTAAAATTAATAGATCTCTCGATGACGCCATTCAACAGATCAATAAAACTAATTCAAAGGATCACAACATTCAAGTGAATTAAGTTTATTGTTTAAAGTTTTATTTATTTTCTTATTTTACATCTTTAGAGTCGACAAAATAATTTTGAAGAGTATTACTTAAGTGAGAAATTAAGTGATATAACACTTCTTATTGATGGCAATCGTATTCCTTCGCATAAAGTATTATTGTCTGTAAAGAGTCTAGTATTTAATTCAATCTTTTCCAAAGAGTTCGAAGAAAGTAAAGCAAAAGAGATTCAGATTAAAGACACAACTTTTGATGAATCATTTAAATTAATGTTTGATTTAATTTATAAAAGAAAGTTTGTTATGAAAGACAAAAATGATTATTTGTTTGTAATCGAAGTATTGAAAACTTCGCATAAATTTCAAATCAAGAGTTCAGTAGATTTGATGGAAAAGGCTTTGGGAAAAATGATAACAACTGAAAATTTTGTTGAACTCTTTGAACTCTATCCACTGTACGATCTGAAGAACTTGTTATATGATTTGAAATCTTTTGTTAATTATAATGGCAGTCAACTCATTGATTTCATATCATTTTCCGGTCTTTCAGACGACGTAATCAATAGTTATCTCTCATTATTTAAATCTCAAACTTTGGTCATAAAAGCCATTAAGAAAATTGTTGCCGAAAATTCTCAAAAAGACTTTAAACAATTCAAGAAATTTATAAGTTTAGAGTTATGTTCTCTCAAAGATATTGAATCCCTGATAGATCTTCATGTGTTGACTCAAACACAAGCATTCAATGCTTTGAAACTAAAATATAAGAATTTGTTGAAAAGTTCTCAGAAGTTTATGAGACGCTGCAGTTGTCCTCAATTTAGTGAAGAAGAAGAAGAGGAAAACTCTGAAGAAGAGAAAAATTCCTATGAAGGCAACGAAAGTTTTGATGGAAGTATTCATTATGGTGGTTTCGAAACAGAAGATGAAGAGTCTTCTCCTCTCAAGAAATTCAAACAGGATTTAGAATAGACTCACATTCTATTAAATTGAACTCAAAGTTCTTGATAACTTTCATAAAAAGTTAATTTTCATTATAATTTAGATTTTCAAATAATTTTTTCTCATAACTTGATTTCAATTTTTCAATAAGAATTTCTTTTTCATAAGTCAGTGTATTTTTATAAATTGTTTGTGTTTTGTAATAAAATAAATGATTTAAATGAACAATAATTGTTATATGTTTTATATCAAATAAAACGCTAATATCATATCAAACTTGAAACTGAAAAAAACGAGTCTATAATCATTATTAAAGTGATTTTTTTCTTTTCACAACTTTGTATTTAAGCACTATTTTTACAAACAAGGTTTGTCTCAGATATATAAAGACAATTGAATTTTTTGAATAACTTTTGAACCAAATGAAGTAAATTTATGATATTATGAATGAATATAGAGTAACAATCTATAAAAAAAAGTTTTATTAAGTTTATTGAAGAAATAATTGATATGCATTTAGAAAGAAAATATGAACTTATTTAATTGAACTGCCTTCATATATCTAAGACAAACCTTATACCTAAGGCTAGCGTTTGGAGATCTTTACAGATTCTGTTGATCAGTGGCTTTGGTATTGACTAACTTATAGCTATTAATATCTTAAATTTAGCATTTTATAGATATGTTAAAGTTATGCTTATACTTACATTTAAAATAAAGGTCCCTTAGAGTGTAATAGGAACCAAGTCATGTTCTCCTCCCTTAGAGCTAAAGGACCCCTAAGTGTAAGGACCCAAAAGTGATCGGACCCTAAGTGTAAGGACCCAAAAGTGTAAAAAAGCAACACATTCTTTGTAAAATGTAGTTCTAGATCAATATTTTCAAAATATCGACAATAGATCTTAATTAATCCGCTCTAGATTTTGGTTGGTTTCACAGACAGAGCTCAGCAAAACATTATTAAAGTTTTGCATTTGCTAATAAAACTGGTATAAAGGGTTGAACATGAATGTCATGCGCACTTCATATACAGTACATAATACAAAGCTCAGCAAAACTAACTTTATGTTCACTTCCTTTTCAGTTAAAACGTGTTAAGAAAATGGTATAAACTTTTATTTCTCTTCATTTCAAATTAAATTTACTATTAATTTAGGGTTTAATTGACTTTCAAATATTGAAAACTTTTCTCTAAAGAAAGAGTTTCAGTATTAGTAATGAATTGATAATAAATAAATTAATAAA
>JAQFZT010001765.1:0-13753 GCA_034696325.1 Camisiidae sp. | reverse complement strand
ATCAAACTGTTGCTAAACTCAAGTAAAGCTAACTATTAATAAAAGCCCTTATTCTTCGAGTAAAAATCATAGAAATCAACGAAATTGAAGAAATAGATCGATAAAAACATTATCCTATTTAAGAAACATTAGTCTGAATGTCTTACTGTCCGAAACAGAAATAGCCGATAATAGCGCCAGGAATGAGTGCCGCGTATTGTCTCACAGCTATTGACACTCTTTCATGTGATAAACATTTCCGATATATTATTGCAAAAATTAGTGCCGAGAACTGCGCGATCAAAAAGTTAACCTAAATTTGAAAAATAATACTTATTAAACAATTGAATGAAAAGCGATTGATTTGAAATTAGAAGTCAATCAAACGTATTGAGTACCTGATCGATGGGTAATCCGGTTGAGACCGAAACTGATTTAAATAAAAGACTTCCTGTATATACTTGTGGACGACTTGTTGTCGACATTATTTACTTATAATCTATTCTTTCGTTCAACAAAATTCAACGAAAATATAATAATATTATTAATTAAAGTCAATATTAAATAGTATTTGATTTTTTCTGTTTGTCTTCTTATGAATGATCCAAAAATCGCAATAATAATAATAATAATAAATAAATAAATTTGATTTGAATAGTATTTCCACGAAATAGCATCTAATCATAAAAGATCTTTTAATATCCAAATCAATATCAATATATGTCTCATCACATCGTATTCACAATTTATTTCATAGTAAACAATGAATATTTAAACACAAATAAAAATCCATACGAATAGAAACGAAGTTTTTGTTTAGACTAAAAACAGGTAACAGTCAGTGAAATACTATTTGAATATTAAAGACTCATATTGTGGTCAAATATATTAAACAAATCGTATGAAACTTTTGGTTGGTTTGCGTGAAACATAACTTGCATGTAATGACTTAACAGCCAATTGACTCATTCAAACATCTGATGTTTAACACTAATAATAATACATTTGATTTCGCTTCACTTGAGTCACTCAGCTTTTTATTTAACTCTATTTTATTATATTTTACGTCCGCCTTAAGAACAACTCTTTACTTCAACTGATATGAGATTACAAAAGCCTTTCATTAAATCAATAGTAAATAATAGTGAAAATGTTGTCAAAATATATTTGATGTCTGAGACTATTTTTATCTCTGATTTCATTTCTGTCTATACTTTTTTGGTTAAAAGATGGTGTCTATACAACAATTATAGCGCCAATTTTGATAGGTTTCACTTTCAACCCTTTTTTCAAACTTTTTATAATTTACGATTTCTTTTTCAATTTTCTCTCAAAATTTTTCTCATTTTATAATCACTTTTTCCTAAAAAGTTTAGTCAATAATCACAACTATTGAGTAAATAAATAAATAAAACTAATTTTCAGACTTAAAAGCAAGTCTTGTAATTAGTGTTTTGAGACGCATGTCTTTGAATATTAGTTTGTAATTGAAAATCGATATAACTTTTAATTTTTTGCAATTCTAATGCACGTATATTTTAAATCAATATTGAAATGAATTTTTGACATGAATTTTTGACATGAATTTATTCTGGGTTTGAATATATGATAGATGAAAAAGTTATTCAATTGAATAATTGTAATCTGATATAAAATAATAGTAATTTTCAATATAATATTCGATTATATCTTACCTGATTATTACAAAAATCTTTCATTCACTAAATACCACACAAAATATTAAAATTTACATGTAATGCAAATTCATGTTTATGAAAAAGCTTTCAATAACTTTTACTCAATTAGTTTATTCATACTTTTAAATTAAGGTAAAGTTGAGTTAAATTTAAGGGAAATTAATCTTATAATTAAAGACAAAATATCTATAGTTGTGACAAAATCCTAAAACGGTTAGAATGACGAGAAGGAAGTCTAATATTTTATTAAAAATATTTCATAATTCCTTTACTGTATAACTTTGTAGAAAACAAAATCTCACTCATAATCTAAAAGTACTTGAAAAGAGTCGCTTTATATAAGGATATCCTTTGAGATAACTTTTTTATTTTAAAACTTAATTTATAATGAATTATAAATAACAAATCAATTGAAGTAATACTTGTGAAGTACAACCTGTGATAATTTTGATATTTTACCGATCGTTTGTGTTTCTAAAATTCATTTGAAATGAGCTCATGTTCTGAAATAGGTTGGAATTACTAATTAAGTTTGTGTAAAACAGATAGAAAATGCCAAATCATTTGTTTTCGATCTGATTTGAATGAAAAACAACAAAATTCAATTTATGTATTAATATGGGGTCATCTCTAGTAGTATTTCAAATACATTAACATGTATTTTATTTATATTAATTTCTTTTAGTCTAAGAAAATCGATTAAGTGGCCATTTATGTTCATAAATTGGATCATCTTTTAATAGATTAGTCTCTAATCCCTAATAATTTAGTTACAAATATTTATTGCTATTCTAGTTTTCATAGAAGTTTGCATTTCAGTTAATTAAAGGTTGAAAAATAATTGAAGAATTTTTAGTAAAAATCACTTTAACTGTGGAATTGCATAGTTATTATTTCGCAACCTGTAAACCAAAAGGGCCTACACATAACTCCTTTCACTTTTGTACTGACATCATTAGACTTATAAGAAAGTTATGCATACTTTGACTTCGATATCTAGCCTTGAAAACCATAATTCAAATATAATAAACAAAAGTATGTGCTTCAGTTGGTTATTTAAATTTAGAATCATTAAATAAATTTGATTTAAGTCTGAAAAAATGAAAGGAGTTATGCGTAGGCCCTTTGAGATTTGTACGAGTTTACTGTAGGTTAAGTGTCGAAACTAACAAGATTGTGCAAGGTTATTTTCATAATAGACTCCACCTTCTCGTAAGATTCTTATGATGTCAAAAAACTATAGATACGTAGTTTTTCGTACATTTATAATAAATTATCAATTTAACTATCAAAGTACACATATATTAAAGAAATCATAAGAAATTAAGTTGGGTTTAATTGTTTCACAGTTATGCAACTTTTCGTCTTAAATTCACCATCAATTGTTGTAAAGCTCGGTTTGGTTTCAAACTAACGATTAGAAAACTCATTGAAAAGTCAGATAAATTTTTTACTTTTAATAAATTATAAGTCTTTGATCGGGAGAATAAACGCAAATCCGAGAAACTTTATTCCTAACATTTAGTGCATTTTGATATTGTTATGCAACATGAAAATAGTTAAAAATTTCATAACTTTTAACATACATGTAAAGAAATTTGTGTTGACACCCAATCATAAAATTTTATTTGAAGTCTAATTAGACATTGATTGAAAGAGTCAAACGGGGGTTCATTATAACTCATTGGTGCAGTTCATTTGACTGAAAATATGTTTTACTTTGATTTAGATCTGGTGTTTATATCAAATCATTCTGTGCATGAAGTGTTTACTTGTAGTTTAGACTTTAGAAAGGACTCAAAAGGCTAGACACGTCTCGATCATCAAAAGTTTAATGAATGCAAAAAGTCATTAAACTCAATATGAATTGATTCGTTCTTTCATTTATGAAATCGATTGACTTGAGCTTAACTTAAATAATTGATATTTAAAACTAATTAGTATTAGAATTAACTATAATATTGGTAAGAATGATAAGCAAATACTTGTTCCACACATTTATTGATCACAGAGTATTACATTTGTTTAAATATAGTATACGTGTTAACCAAATTTGAACGAAATCATCAAAAATGAATATTTGGTTTGAATGACACTATCATTAGAGTTGACTTATAAAACATAGTTCTTGAATAACTAATTCATTAGAGTCTAGAGTATATAATAATTAATTGATCAAATTTGCTAAAATTGATTAATCAAAAAAACCTCTTCTAATTCACATGCTTTCAGCATATCTTTAAAATGCATATTTGGCACAAAAATTTGGAAAATCAAAACCCAAAAATATGTCTATACTTTAGAGGAAAGTCTAAAGTAATAGTTATGACTTTAGTTCTACAGTATATGATATTTTCACAAGAATTTACATCACATTAGGCTTAAAATATAGTGAATTAAGATCACCGGTAAAAAAATAATACACTTCACGATCGGACAGAATAATGTGCACATCATATTAACTCAGATTACTCTATATGAATGTAACTATTTATACAAATTTAGAGAAATGTATTCAAATCCATAGAAACGTTTAAGTAATCCTTCAATTTAGATATTTGTCAAGAATTAAACTTCATTTCGACATGAAATTCCGAATTTGGGATAAACTCTACTCTAATTTTACATAAATTTAAGTCAGATTTTTAGAAAATACAGTCAATTAATCTTGAAATATAAACCTATTTCTACACATTTTATATTGAAGTATAAATGAAAGCAGTTTTTCTGAATTATTTCGACTTTACT
Organism: Camisiidae sp.; assembly: GCA_034696325.1. Classification (NCBI taxonomy): domain Eukaryota; kingdom Metazoa; phylum Arthropoda; class Arachnida; order Sarcoptiformes; family Camisiidae; species Camisiidae sp. The sequence goes on along the minus strand of JAQFZT010001765.1, from coordinate 9,329 downwards.
TACGGTACGGTAGAGTTGACTATAAGTTTCCGTTTTGAGTTTTACTTGGATTTGATCTTTTATGTAAATTATTGTAATTTTTGTTTTCTTCGAATCTATTCATTAAGTAAGCGCTATCTTGTAAGCTAAGAGTCCTATTGTGTTGTTTTTTACGTCTAAAACTAATAAAATTATCTTCAACTCCATATCCACTTAGACTTCTTTTAGCCCATAATATGCATAATGTTATGCAGATAACACTTAAGACAAGCTACGAATAAAAGAAAATCAGATTAAATTCATTTTCAATTGTAATAAAATAGTCAAATCAAGATCTAGAGAATTACCTGAATTAATAGCCATAAGAGTATATTCTGGATCTGTGTCTGAGCGAAAAGATTTAATCCAAATTTGATACAAATGAGAGCTTCTGTCAACATAATAGCTCCGAATACCCAACACTGTGTACCGACTCGTTTACATCTTGTGTCCGTTACATAAGTATAATACTGTCGAACCGATGGCGCGACTATTAGACCCACTAAAGCAATGCGTCCCACACTTAGAGGATGAGCGGGTGGAACTTCAAATATATGCTTCAAAAAGAATGTATTCAATTCAGTGAACTGCCAGAATATGACTAGTTGTGTGATAGCCAAGAATCGCACATAAGTACAGGAAGGGTCCAACCAGTGCACATGTGTCCAACTCTCTGGTGTGAATTGTAGTAATGCTCTTTTGATTATCAGTGTTGTCGACTGAATATTCCTGTTAAATTCAACCAATCAATAGACACAGATCTGTTCGAGTCACTCAACAATCACTTACTTAATGCTTTCCCATTTATAAGTTCTCATTTCAAGCACACGGCAAATATACATTCCGAACCAGATGCCTAAGCCTATTGTGATAAAAGTTGATTAGGATTAGAGACCTTAGAGTTAATAAGTGGTAATTATGACAAACCATTGCAAACAATGACATCCAGGACGAGCGCATCCCACCAGCACTCAGCAAAATTTGGCAACAGATGAGCAAATGCCACTTCTGTGATCTCCCAGGTCACACTTATTGTCCAACATATACCATAATGCCTGACTAGCATTGCTTTCATTGTCCATCCAATAAAGTGACCCCAAGCAAACACATCCAAATGACTCCAAATACGTTCTACTGTTATGTCAGAACAGTTCACCGCATATTGCTATCAAATATTTATAGTTAATTCGCTTTTTTCAATCAATGTTTCAAAGATTTGATTTAAAATATCTTTTGATAAATCCATCAAAACTTGAAAACTACTTAAAATAAATGGATAGAAATCTCAAAAACTAAAAGTCAGTCCTGAATGTATTGATGAAAATATGCCTAATATTTGAAATGTTGAATACCTTTTCCAAATCAATCCTAAACGACTTGAGATCGGGATAAAACCAATACATAATTGATTTAACGGTTTGTAGATTTTGAAATAGTATATAAAGCAAACACATTAAATATATAACACTTAATCCAAAGACCATTCGCCAAATGGCCGGATGGGGTCGAGTGAAGGGTCCGTTAGGAAAGGCTAATATACTTATGATTAAGAAGAAGAAGACCACACATAACAAACCGCTCCATATGTTTCCCTCGAGGTTCGTGTCATTGCGAGTGAAAGCAGAATAAAAGACAGCAAATATTGAAATTGTCAGCAATGATATCGTGTGCGGTCTGTAGAAGAACTCAACACTTATGTCATCCACTGGTCGCTCGTTTATTGCGTAAAAATGATTATTTATATCATTCTTAGTCTCACAATTCATCACTTCTTTCTTCAGTTTCTTCTTTGGATTCTCTGATTCTTCACTTTTAGAAGTCATCACAAATTTTTATTTTCTTCTATTTTATTACTAATGAGTTATTAATCGATTGATTAGTTTCTTATGGAATAGTTTCTTATGGGAATCAATTCTAGATTTAATCAAAAATTCAATTCAATTATCAAACCATTGATTATATACTTAAATCATTTCTTACTTTACTTTTTGTACTTTCAGTCAATACTGAATAATGAGTTGTCAATACATTTAGAGTTTAAATATTATTAAAGACGAAAACTATTTATTAATATTTAAAGTCAAAGTATATTATGTTTGAATATTCATTAATATTAACTTTTTGCTGATCTATTGATTCATTATCTGTTTAAATAGTGTTTAAACAGATAATTCTGAGATTTTTGGTTTTGAGTTTTTTTTCAATTCATAAACAATTGATTAGTGGATACATTCACTCTATTTATAACTCTATGAAAACAATCTTTCCTTCAATCAAAGCGTTGATAACTTAAACTTTTGTTTTCATTCAGAAAATGTGACTGACTTTTAATATACGCCTCATATAAACAAAAAAGAGTTGTGTTTCACGTGAGATCTCATATAAATAGTCATTGCATTTAATACCGGTCTTAAAACTCTAATAATAGTTCACGTAATTTATGTATCTTTAAATGTTAATGTTATTGTATTGATTAAAGTGACTCAAAAAGTAATTAATTCAATGAAAAGTTAGTGAAAATCGACTTAATATTGATTTTTAAAAATATTGATCGAAGTTTTGAAATACAATAATAAAAGTTTTATAAAATGATTTCAATGCGTTTTTTGGGTTCTTTACTAAATAGTAGATCACTATTAATGTGTCGTTCAATAAATTGTCTTCATTTTCATCAATTGATTGATAAACAAATGATTAATAAACCAATAATTCGTTCATTAAATAATTGCGTAATAATTAAAAATACAAATGAAGATCAATATAAAGATGAAAAATGCATTTCAATAATTGATAAGAAATCATATAATTATGACATAACAAACGATGATTTAATAGACTTTAAACCAATCGATGGTTTGTCTCATGAAATAAATAATGAATATTTAGACGAAATGAGTCCCAGTGTCGACAAGTCATTCAATTTGTCTGCTTTTGCCAATAGATCACAAACATTACAGCTTTTAATCAAATTAGGCGTTAATTTGTCTCAAATTGAGTCCAAAAGTTTGAAAAATGCAGAGTTTTTATTGAGACTAAACTTTGATGAAGATATTAAACCGTATATCACTTTCTTAACCGACAATGGATTGAATCCTTCAGATTTGGGTTATTTTATAACTAAAAATCCACTGATTTTTAAAGAACATTTGGATGACTTGGAGGTCAGGATTAATTATTTGAGAGCAAAACGTTTCACTAAAGAAATGATCGCTTCCGTCATCACTAAAGCGCCGAAGTTTTTGAGTTATGACACGAAATTCATTGATTCTCATTTGGGTTTTATTCAGAAAGAATATGAATTAACAGGTCATGAAATAAGACATATTGTCACGTCTTATCCTAGAATCGCATTATTGCATAGCATGAGCTTCAGAGTGAGTCTCAGAGTCTTATATCGATTATCAAAATTTTAAGCACAAGTTTTCAAAGTTTCATTAAATGTCTTATCGATCCATAATTTCCATTATACTATTCATACAAATTTTCATAACTTAATGTAATCTTCAATCACAGGAATCGTCGTTTATGTTCAAAGAAGAATTTGGATTTCAAATGGAAGAAATCAAAGAAATGCTTCTCAAATCACCTGTTATTTGGAGAAAAGCAGCGCATCGGAAAGGTTTGCAATACTTATACAGTAATGACTAAATTATTCCCTCATTTTTTTAAAATCCATGTTTAGGTCACAGTCTGTTTGTGCAAAGCTTTGATTTCGTTCACAATGAAATGAAAATTCCTCACGAACTCATATGTAAATCTCCTCTCATATTCACTAGACGTCTAGTCCTACTAAAGCCGCGACACTTTTACTTGAAAAAGTTAGGGAGAGATCAATACGACCCTAAACTACCTCTTTATGTGCCGTTGAATGCATTTTATATGATAGAGGACAATGAATTTTGTGATAAATACGCGCGAACCACAGTCTATGACTTCAATTTATTTTGTAAAACATTATAAATGGATTAAAAATGAATAAAAACATTTCAATCAAATTAATTTCTTTATTGAAAATTCTTAACCTTTAATTATTACAATAGAGTGGAAAGAAAACTTAATTAAATCATATTTTTGAGTAGAGAATTGATTTTGTCTTCTCTGTTACCAAAGTCTCCGCCCTCTACGTAATGAACGACTTTCTTTCTCCATCCGCCGCGAGGGTTATTCAGCTTGAAATGCCATAAGAAGTTATTGGCATATTTGAAATTAGGACCCACTGTGAAGATCTCATGAATCAAGTCTTCCACGCAAATGATTCCACGTTTTCCCAAACGCTTCTCAACAATACTATTGTCGGTTAAAGCGATTCGTTGACCATTGAGTCGACCAAAACCTCTCTTGTAGATCATATCGCGTACATTCTTAAGCGATGGATAACCCCAAGCGATGAACGGCTCAGCGATTCTCAACATATTAATGGTTGCTTTGTTTAGCTTTACAAACACTCCGTTATTGATTTGTCTCAAACGCAGCAGTTGTAAAACTTTACGAGGTTTAGGACTCACGCCATTTATACTATTCATTCAAATGAGTTATACATTAATATCTAATTCCTATTTTACAAGTGAAAAGAGTGGAAACAATTGAAATACCCTCTGATTCTAATAACAAAAGCCAATTTGGGTTCTGCGGGAACGTAAAAGTTTCCGTGTTGTTTAGCCTGACGTTTGATTCTTATGATGTCCCGCTCTTTCTCGCGATATTCTTTCACATATTGTTCCGCTCTTTTGAAAATAGTGACGCGTTTTTGTCTTCTCAGCTATTCATTCATCAGATAATCAAATAAATCAATATTCACCTCAACTTTTAGTTAATCAAATAAATATTAAACAATTGAATCCATACTTTACGATCTTTGATGGCATTGGAAAATGCTTTAGCCTTTGCCTGCGCTCTCTTTTTTCGCTTCTTTAATATTGATTCGGGAATTGTGGGCACTTTATTAGCCCCCGATTCGGGTTTCGGTGCTTTCTTACTATAGTTTAAAAAAAATCAAATTAAATTTGCAAAATTTAAATAAAATATAAAATAGATATCGAGTAAAACAATAACAACGTTAAACATGTGAGCCTTTAATGCATTGATTGAATGTGTGAAACGGCGTGTCTTTCACTCCATTAAAAGCTCTACTTTTTGTTACATTTCATTTATTAATTATCCATTCATTTCAATGAGGATTACATTTTTATCAAATAACTCATAGAAATTATCCGTCAAATTGACTATTCATTGATAATTAATTCATAATTCATTGCAATTTAATTAAATTAAATTAAGAGAAAATATGAAAAGCCTTACGTGTCAGACATGTTGAAGAGGAAAAGGAATTATTAGTTAACACATTGAATAGAGAGGGAAATAGCATCGACTCAATGCTCAACCATTGTATTCACTAATTATGTGTATAAAAGTATATAATCAAACAATTTTCAGACCTTTTTAGATATTGTATGAACCCTTATTTCAATAGTATTGTGTGATTCAAATAATACCAAAACTATTTCTCATATTTGTTGTAAACATAAAATGTTTAATAATATTAATAGATTTGAAACACAATATATTTAAGTTGAATTTGAATGTAATTATTGTTAAAAATGTTACTAAAACTTTGTAAGCGATGTCTTATTAGAAATCAATTAATAGTCAGACCATTAATTCAGAAGAGATGCGAACGAAGTATTTTTGGTTTGAATTTTGGTAAATCCAAAAAAGAAGCCGAAGAAGAGCCGAAACAAACGCTTCCGAGTCCTGTCGTAGAAGAAGATGAAATTGTTTTGAGTGAAGAAGAAGTGATGAAAATGAGAGATAAGTCTCGATTACCACGACTTGTTAGGTGTGAAATGACTCTGAAAGATATTCCTGAAATGGCTTTTTTGTGGCAGTACAGGAAGGAAATGGTTCGCAAACGATATGCAACTTATGGTAAGGCTTCAGGTCTTAAACCTGGAGTTATGTGGCCTTCAAAAGAAGAACTACAATATTTGAAAGGATATGAACAGACATTTCATCGACCGCTCAATGAAATGGTTGACAAACTTAAGGCCATTCGAGAAGAAGAGATCCAATTCAAGCGAAACAGAGAGAAAACAATTATGCAAAACTTGAAACAATTGCCGAAATGGAAAAAAGAGTTTTGGGCTAAATATAAGAAAATGAATGATGACATCGAAGTCGAGAAACTAAAGAAAGAAAAGCTGATTCAAGAGGTCAGAGAATTCGTTGGCTATGATCTCGACCCTCGAGACTCGCGTTTCGAAGAGGCCTTACTTAAGAAAGACGAAGAAAATAAAAAGGCCTCAAAAGCTTTGCGAAAACAAGAAAAACAGAAACAAACACTTGAGAAGTTGCAGGCATTGGCCACAGAAGCCATGGAAAGAGAAAAGGATGAACAGAACATTCTTGAGAAAAGTAAAACTCAAAAACAAAAAGATGAGCAATTAGTTGATGCCAATCAAACACAAGTTGATTCTGAGAAGAAATAGTCATTTTTATTCATAAAAATTAGTGTATTGTTTATAAATCATAATAAATGCAATTTTTATTTCAAAAAAACTCATTTAAGTACGTTTTACACCACATAAACAGTTTGATTTCATTTACAGTTTTGTCAAACTTTAAGTTATAATTTTCTTCTAACAGAAAATATAAGTTAATTATTGTAATCGTTAATTAAATATAATATAGATTTGTTGTTGATATGAATTCATGACAATATAAGGGCCAAAGCAATTGAATAAGATATAATTGATATTCAATTAATATATTTAAAACTATTTGCAATATTAATAAAGGTATTAATTATTGCTATTGATTCAGAATTGCATCACAAGACCATTGATGGCACAGAATGATTATCGAAATGATAAAATTTATTAAAGACAAAGACTAAGCCTGGGTTCAAAAGATAAAAATAAAGTTTAAATTTGGAATGATATCAACAATAGAGTGTTTAATACGGATTATTATTGACATTTAGATACTAGAGAAAGACATGTTTAAGACATGTTCATAAATAGTGAATTCATAAATTATAATAACTTATAATTAGTTGCTTTACTTCAAATAATTTAGTTATTATAATACTTTTACGCATTTATTGAGATGTCGTTTCTTGTCCTCACAATAAGTTAGAGATTATGAAATAGGCTTCTCTTCTGGAATAGTGGGTGAAGTGACAGGAGTGGTTCCCTGTGATGTTCGCCTTTCAGTGCTATTTAAAGCGTCTTCGAAACTGTTCGTACTATTGCTTCGTGAACCTGACATTTTGCTCTATTCGAAACAGAGATCATTTGTAAATCACTTTTGCAAAACTTATCAAATTTAGGCTCACTTTCACATTAGTTACAGCATATCCTACACGCTCTTCGAATGACTTGAAAGCATTAGAATTCTTGACTTCTCCCAATTTCCGGGCAACACTACCACCAAATGATCCAATGGCTGAAGTGGTTTTTTCAGTTGCAGTTTTCACCGCTTCGCTTGTCTTCTGATAACTATTGATTAAGAAGTGGGAAAAATATTCCATCAAACAATCAAACAATGAGTTATTAGGAAATGAAAAATTATAACAAAAAAGTCAATAGAGTGAACGAAATAACTGGACAATAGAAAAGCAATGATTATATATAAGTTGAACACATACGCCGGTGCAGAAAATAATCCCAGTCCTGAGCTGTGGCAGTAAAAAATGCAAAAAAGTAAGAAATATTAGTTTTAAATCCTTATATTTAAGTAAAGCCATAAGATATTTGATAATGCATTATGAAATTGTTAATAAATAATGCTCAAGAGCTTGACTCATTCACAAACATGTAACCCACGATTGAATATATGAATCGTGTTAAAAGTATAGCAATTTTAAGCAGCGGCTAAATTCAAGTCATATCGAAATGAAAACCAGTAACAGAAACATTGATAGACTTTGAGACTCACATCGGGGCACTTTGAATGGCATTATTCCAATCCAATACCTTATCTGTTGAGGCTTTGTATCTATGAATAAATCATTATCTATGAATGTCTAGAATTCAAGGTAACGAAACTTAGACTCAATCAATCATTACGAATAAAAATGATACGAAAGTTTTTAGAATTTTAGGAACTGAGTTGAACAATGACTTGAATGGAAAATATTGTTTCAGTTATTGTGTGAATGCATATTCGATTGCGTGACAGTTTTACGAAAGTAGTAAGCATTGCAAGTAAAACCACTGGACTAAAGCTCTATCATGTTTTTCATTTATTAACATATTCTTATTCTGTTGAAAATAGATTACATACGCAGTGGTTTCTTGTATATTCTTGATTCCCTGTTCCATATCCTCACGAAATTCTTTCCACACCGTTATACCCAACTTTCTTTTCAGTTCATGCGATTGCTTTACTTTTGCAGATAAGACTTGACGCAAAGTCTGTATTTCTTCTTCAGTCTTAATATAAAATTCAATATGACATAAGTGGGAGAAATATAAAGATAAATTGGTAATACTTTTGCTAATTCTCGTCTCCACTCTTCCTGTAATTGCTCTCTTTGTTGCGGATCCATATTTGACAAATCATAAGCTGATTCTTGAGTCACATCGAACGCGTCATCACCTGAAGCGTTATAAAATGTATCTGAAAATAATATAACTATTTAGTATTTAATTCAACTATTTTTAAAATCTATATTTCAAGTCAAGTAATTTGTTTCGTAAAAGTTTTCAACACTGTTGTCATAGAAAAGCAATTACACCACAAATACCTAGTTCTTCGATCTCTTCAGCGGATGCTATTCTACGAAAGGTTTCATACTTTTCGTGATCAATAGCTTCTGGCTTATAATCATTGCTGAGCTCATCATAATCTGCACTTCTGGTATAGCCGTTCTTGTCATCAGAAGCAAGACTTGAAGCTCGTCTATCATTTTTATTTGTATTTGGCTTTGTGTTTTGGGGCACTTTTTTCGATGCCTTTTTAGATGACATTTTTAGATAAATATATATAAAACTAGCAAATATTTACTCGAAAAACCGCAAAACACCAGTTTTCGTATCAATGGTTATACAAATACTGTCAAGAACTATAATAAAAACAATTTTTCCTAAATTGTATTGTTTGATAGCATTGAGTGAACTCAAACTTTAAATAAATAAACAAAAGTGACAAATATATGACAATTTAATTAGATAAACAAAACAATGGTCTTCTGTAACACTTTTAGAATATCACTGAATTGATTGATTTGAGGAGAAAATGACATTCGGCTGAAAATCGGTGCAAATATGACAAAAGGAGCCTCTGAGCGATACAAATAAATATCAAAGTCC
>JAQFZT010001764.1:0-13758 GCA_034696325.1 Camisiidae sp. | reverse complement strand
TTAGCTTTAGCTTGAGCTCAATCTTAGCTTTAGCTTGAGCTCAATCTTAGCTTTAGCTTGAGCTCAATCTTAGCTTTTGCTCTTCACCATTTTTTAGTCAACTTGAATACTGAAATGCATGAGTTTTTCTATTTTCTATCACAAAACTTGATGACTGACTTTGAACGCAATATCAGTAAGGGATAACACGTTTATAATTAGTTACACTTAATTATTGCTAGAAAACTGTGTTTCCTTTCATGTCAACAATTAATCATTGGTTAGATCTATAAATATTTGAGTTTAATTTTTTCAAAAAGTGATTTAATGACCGTTTTTCTATTGCTTATTATAAGATATCCTCATAAATAAACTAAAGACTCGAAGGGTTAATCAATATCCCTGTGTATTGACTTCAAATAATTTCGAAAAACAGATGAGAATTAACTTAAATAACTTTATCAATAATTATGAATAGATTTTATGAAATAAATGAACTAATTGTCAAAATTATTATAACAAGAATAATTGAAATTCACGTGAAGATACCTTCACTAGATAAGTAAATAAAATAAGAATTTTGTCCTCGAAACTCAAGTTTGAAAGCAATGCAAAAAAATTCAATGTCTATGGAAGTGCACTTTCAAACCTTAATACATAACCATATTTTCCTAACTTGAAAAAATATTGGAAAATTTGCAAAGTCATAAAAACTAATTTGGATTGAGGTCTTAATTGTTCGGAAACACTATAATCTATTGAGTATTAGGTAAAAAAGCTGAAAAGAGTATGAAAATTGATAGTTTAATGTTAGTTATGGTGTCTTACATGTGCAGATTTGTCCATATAATGAGTTGGTATATCAAGTCTTCCGCCTTCGTCGCAAATGACTCGTTTCCTTCCTAAGTCATCGGTATCACATTTACGACATGGACATTTATTAGTCCAGACCACACCCGAACTATGAGGTGATATTCGGCTCTCACTGTTTACTATAATAGCCGCCAAAAGTAAGTAATGCAGGAATAGTATAATGTTCACTCTCTCAAAGCCAACCGAACCAAACATTATTTGTCTCATTTTATTTCCAGTTGACTCAAGTTATCATTACTCTATTTGAATGAAGAAAAAATTCTGTGAATTAAGGGCTTTGTGTGACTACACATCCTTACACTTTAGGATTTAGTTTGAGGTTTGTTTATAAGTCATATGAATATTAAAACATTTTTAAGCTAATCATATAAATGGAAAGTTTTTGTTCAACACAATATAAAGTGTGAGTTTTAAAAATAGCATATAATTTATGGGGAGGAAAATTAAAACGTGAACGCATTTAGTTTCAAAATTTACTTCATGTGAAAAAGTGTGAACCCATGAAAACTTTTTCCTGAATTAAATGCGAGATTGAATTTCAGTTTTTCTCAATTCATAAAATGATTTCCAAATACCTTAAGATTAGAGACTTCTTATCGAAAAGTACAAAAAACTTCGTAAACTTTTGTAAGTCGAACTTCCGCGCTATTTATAACTCTAAATTCAATGTTATCATGATTTGCAAACCGGAAAAATAAATTTTAATTTTACGAAAGGCACGTATGAGTGATATTTGAGAACGTCTTTTTGGTGGTCCTCAAAATTTTCTTAAGCAACTGTTTACTACTGTAGAAACAGTAGAAGCTAACCAACAAAGTCTGTCAAAATATATTCCTATTTGAATCAATGTAAGCGATCAGCTCTGCATACAATTGACAGCTCTTACAAATGCGTCACTTAAACCAAATTTACTCAACAGTGAAATGCACTGATATATCTCTTATGACTAAAATTGTTTAAACCTCTGCTTCTAGTCTTCCGTAAAGAAGTGTGTTATACATTGTATTCTATAAGAAATGGTATGGGTTTGAGGTATAGAATGGACATTCAGTGGCGGAGTTTGAGTCTATAGATTGGAAGATTGAACAATACTCTTAACAAAAGCTTTCCCTTTGATAATAATCTTTTATATAAATAGTAACAAGTTTTCAAGCATTTGTTTTGCGTAATAGCTCTTCAAAATTGATTATAATTTGAAGTGTTAGCTATGTTTTGATTGCATAACTTTAAATAATAATTAGTTAGGGGTTTAATAACACAAATAATAGTTTATCGGATGAATAAACAGGATTTTGTGGCATTGAAAAGTATTTAGTATTTTGATAGGATGTTTCCGCCACCCAATAACCCAATACCACCGCTTCGATATCGGGTAAAAAAGTGTGACAATAACGTGTGATTGAGGAGATTTAAAAATTCAAGCATTTAAATTACATTTTCAATACTGTGCAGAAAGTTTCCTCTCCGTTATTGTGAATGTGACACAGAGCAGATGCCATCGAGAATAGCGATTGGTTCCTATTTTGCCAGAGGCTAACTCGAGCTATTGTTAAAAACTCCGTGGGAATAATCCCTACTATTTTTAAAAGAAAGTAAAATACGGTTTATATCATACCAAAAGCTACCATTTCGTCGTATTTCGGTTTATATTAATTGTATTTATTCAGCAATAATTCAATTTATATTTTTTACTGCAAAAAAATAAGCAATAAATTCTTCGTTTTTCAATAGGAGTCAGAATGCTATCAAATTAATAACAGATTTTGACCGAAACAGGGATTGTTTGTCGAATAACAAGCTTTTAGTAAATTTATAACCGAATTTCAAAAGCAAACATTTTATAAATTGCTTTTAAAGAGATCCTCGTATTGTAGAGACCAAATCGTGAGAGAAATATTATATAAAAAATACATTAGTTTTACTTAGAAATGTTGTCCAAACCAGAAAGAAATTGAGACATTTATTTGCATTCCATATATTTATATTATATTATTTGAACAGAACTACTAATCGTAAAGAGATATGAACTGATATAAAATTTATGGTTCAACTTTTCTGTTTTTGTCATGAATTTGAGGATTTAATGTTAGAGGAAAAAGACCAGATTTATAGAAATTGATCTTTTTTTGCTGTCTCTGTAAACAAAGACATCGCCCTTTGCATGCATACAAGTAATGTAACATAGCGTCAATTGCATCGACTTTTTCGACGTCTCATCGCTCAGGCATAGAAATTATTTATAATGTTTAATAATTGCTATCTATTGATCGATTATCCAAAAAAGCATAACTCACTGACTGAACATAACTTAGAGTCATGCTATTAGTATTCAAATAGACCAGTTTATAAATTTTAAAGTCAAATCGAGACTAACTTATCGTAATTTGGAATTTGAATTTTAACTTAAACCCTGTCTGAGTGATAGTCAAATGATAACACGATTGATAAAATAGTTAAAATATTTCTCATTTATTATATCGCAAATAAAAAAGGAGTATTAAATCCACATTAGATTATGTGAAATAATAATTGAATGAAAAATTTGAAGGCTATGCTATTTCTTCGCCTGAAGAACCTTCGTCTGGCAATCAAAGAAGTTCTCACAGACACTGAAGAAAGACAGATAGCTCTCTATTTCTTAATCACCGAAAGCTAAAATAATGCTGAATCCGGTTGTATTCACTCGTTTCACTCACACATCACTAAACTATCTTTAATTTAATAGAGAAAAACTACTCGTGCTTTTAGAAGCAAACGAATCAAGTTTTTATGCGATAAACCGAAATGTACTAAAAGAAGTTGAAATTAATGTTTTTTCTGAGCATAGATTATCTTTTCCGTTAAAGAAAACTTTTTCCATAATGGCTAATGTGTAGGAGAGAAAGCAATTCCAAATATTCAAATGCTCGAACATTTTGATAAATTACATCCAAAATGAAGAATGATATAAAAAGTAATAGTTTTTATGTGTCAGTTCAGTCAGTTCGCTATATTTTCTTATGTCTCCAAATATTTGCCAGTTTTGGCTAACTTTACTTTCTCGCCATTAGAAACTCAAGATTTACTTAAAAGTCCAAAACTATTCTTAAATATAATGCATTTCTCGAATTCCATTGTATATGAACTTCGCTTATATTTCCTCAACTGAATGGAGTACTGTATTCACTCCCTAATTATGTGCTCAGAACAAGACAATTATGATTTTTTCCAACCATCAAAGTTAGAAAATTGATTTTCGTCATCATTTTATTATTGCTATATTATTGTTGAGTTTTTGAAATTAATGAATTAGTAACGTATCATGAAAGTCATGTAAGAAAAAGAATCCTGAATGCCTTAATAGTGAATATAATGTCTATTTTGTTCATAATTTGCCATAAAAGTGCATGTCTTTGAACTAATGAGTTTTGGAGTCATTGTAAAACATGAGCAGCTGTTCATCATTGGTATTATATATACATTTGCAGAAATAAATATATAGAAAGATGCGCACGTCTTTCGCGTGTTGGCTAAAGCCCCTACTGGTAACTTATGGCTATCCCCTAAATATCTCATCTGCAAAAAGTTCTTCACCAAAAAATATCAACTCATACTACAGATCAACTTTGATTAAGTAAACAGAATGGAAGTAACATTTATAACTTATATTTGTTTTGTAGTACAAAATGATGAATTTTTTCAATCGAACATTCATGAAAAATTTGAATTACTTGAGTAAATAAAAAAATTTTGCAGTGCTTTTCAACTTAATTGATGAATAGTGCATACATATTGTTCACTTAATAGAGGGTTTACAGTACAGTAAAACACATTTGATCTTTTAGCTATTCAGCACATCTGCACGATTCTTATCATCACTATATCTCATAAAACTGATCTCGTTTTACAACATTAAACAGCTATTGAATAGGCTTTTATTCTTCCCTATGATTATCGCAATATATGATTAACAATTAACTTATCAAATATAAATTTTAATGCTTTTATTGTCAAAGGTTCAATTGGATTCACTACTCATAAGATTAAACGCTTCAAGAGATTCTCACCAGAAATAAACTGACAATCCATAGAAATGATAAGCTTGTAGTGACGAATTTTTAAAAAACTATTATAGAGGTCTGCAGTTTAAAAACTAATTTAATATTCAAGCTTTTTTTGCTTATCAAATTTTACTGAACTATATATTTAGCAAATTTTCAACTTAAAAGTTTACTCACAACACATTCGTGTCTAAATGATAATCAGAAGAAGATTCAAGATGTGATTTAGTTGATCTTTTTCTAACATTCTTATATTGAACTTTTTGGTCTCTAACCCGTTTGTATGAAAAAAGAAATAATGCTTCGCTTCAATGATACGTCATAAAAGTCACGAGAAAATCCTAAAATCAAAATTCAAGTATCATTTCTCTTATAAAGATGTTTATGAGGGTAAAAAATTTGTTAACTACATGACCAGCACTTCAATCATATAATCACTCAAAGATATAACAATAATAACAACAAATATAAATTCAAGGTTTTTGAACTTCAAGTCTGGAAAAGCATTATTTTATTGCAAAATTATTTTTCAAATGTAAAGTCAATTGGAAGTAGAAATGATTTAAATGAATAGTAACTTATTGTTCACTAAACGGATTGAATGTATTGTTTTCATTATATGAGAGTTTCCTTTCTAGATATGAGTTTTGCTAACTTTTAATTAAATAATAAAGAGCTTAACATAATTGAAAATCTGAGATAAAATTGACTTTTTCACAGATAGTATTTGAGAAACAAATTTTGAAATATTATTTGAGTCTCACATCCATAACAATAATGAGATTTGAACTTTGAAGCTATAATAAAAATTTATGATTAAACATAAGATAATGAAAGGTTGTTTCACCATTATTTTGATTGATTATTCTTCTGTACCCTTTCATCGAATCAGATACATAAGTATGTATTATTAGAGTGAAAATTCAAACATAACTTATTTATTTGATTATAAATCTTGACTTTTGATGATAAAAAGCTATGCTTAAGACTAAGTTGAGTTGTTTCTACTGGAGAACAATTTCATCTTAAGACAACTTTTGGCGCTATGATTACATGAAATTTGCCCAAAATCATAATGAATAATATTTATTTAATAAATTCATTAATTTGTAAAACTATAAACAAACATATAATTAGAGATCTGATAAGTCAAGCTTTGATGTGATAGTTTTGATAGTAAATTAGTGAAAGAACTGTATTATGTATTCGGCATTTTACTTGACATAACATAAACAGATGAGGATTTGTTTATAAGTTATCACAAGTTTCTTACATTTATGTAGTATTTTTTCATTAGTTTGTTTTCACTGAATAAATTACTTGATATTTAGTACGACTTCTTGACAGTTATTCTATCAGTTATTTTCTTGAATAATGAATAGTTTTATTGATCTTTCACGTGCATTACATCGTTTCTGACTATTCATTGAGTTTTTCTGTCAAATAATTTTTAGTTTTTGCTCTTCAGATACAAGAGCTATAAGTTTATGGGTGGCTTCACTTTAAATAATGCTGAAGAAAATTTTCCCAACTTTCTGTCACAATGAATAAAAAATTTTATGGATTCCACACCCTTTTTGTTCTAATAATTATTCTATTAACTCAAAGGATGCACTTATTTGACACATTTTTTTCAAAACTCAGTCTTGACTTAAATTACCGCAAATCTGGAATTTTAAGTCAATTTCTATTTTTGGATATTTGGATATTGAAGATCTGCAAAAATAAAGGATAAAAAAGGGTGTTTCAAATGCAGGGATAAATGTGAGATCAGTTCAAAACTTATGGGCCAAGATTTCCAATATTTGACACAAATATAAACCTTATTATTCAGTATTTAGTTTATTGTGAATAAACATATTTCCAATTCTTCGGTATTTTTATTCATAATTTTACTTTCATTCAAAACTCATTTTAATTCAGTCTTTTAATAAAATTTCGATTTGAACTAAAAGTTCTTCAACTGATATTTTCTTTAAAAAATATAGCAATACATTAATGTTTGATTAGTCATGAAAAATAAAATGAAATAAACATTGATTCCTCTGACGATAAACTCTTATCTATATATTTCTTTAGCAATTAATTGAATTTAAGTTTTAAATTTTGACAAAAATGCGATTAGTTTTGAATTATGTCTATAAATAAAGTTATCACTTTGAGAATATCCATTACATTTCTATCATCTTCTACTAACAGATTGTAACAACTTGTCGTTCACCACATAATCAATTTTTTCTCCTCAAAAAACTTCAAGACTTAATTTCAAATTTCAAATTAGAATCATTTCATTCTCAAGAAAATTTTTGAGTCAATTGAATATCAATTAATTGATTAACTAAATAAAAGTAAGTATAATATTATAGTGAGTCTTATGGTTGATAAATATTGTTTTTTGAATATTTTGAGCTAAACATTCAAATTGAAAGTATAGCTCCACTTCCGTTGAACTCTACATTAGACTCAAAACTTTCTTATTGTTAGAAAGTATTGTTGTATTGAAAGCACTTCCGATTTGTTTGCTTATTGAGAAAGATTCTAAAATGTTTATTTGCCTCTAAAAGTCAAGAACTCTTTATTGTGGTGAAAAAGTTGTCTTTTTTATTGCCTACAAATAAGGAGTGTTTTTCAAATAAAACATGTCTTTATTAAACTTACCGCAAACATTTCCATTTGATACAAATTAACGTCAATCAGCCGTCAAACCAGACAAGCAATAGTTCACACTTTTGGTCAAAAGAATACTAGAGTATCGTTTACTTTCATTTAACAAAGTATATCATAGCCAGTGATAGTTGAATGTAGAAGTCGTTAACATTTAATGTGGAATATGTACACATCGAATGTCGCGGTGGGAAATGTGATCATTTGAGAGCAAAATTATTTTATACTTTATTTACTTTAATGTGTAGTAAAAGTTTTTGGTGTTTCGAAGCACGCGTACTAACAATGTTTGAACGAATCATCAATTGCTTTACACTTAATATATGAAAGTCAAAGCTTAAGCTACTTTTTGCAGTTCGAAAAGTTATTGCATGTGGGTTTGAAACATCTTGCAGTCCTTCTAACGACTATTGATAGTGAGGTTAGTTTTTAGTTGGACCACAAGAGAGTATTTTGTTTGCAATACACCCTTCAGAGAGGGACGAATCACGAAACAATTTTCATGTACATAAACGCTCTTATATAATAGTGAAGGCTATACTATACCCGCCCTTTAACTAATACAAAAGAGTTTTTCGGGAAAATCAGTTTGTCTTTTATGTAATTTATAGTCTAACAGCTTTCTCATTATAATTACTGGATGTAACAAATTGTTACCTTTACTTATTCATTCACACAATTATTATTCATGTCTTCAGATCTATTTTACTCAGATATCTTCACAAATATCTTTCATTACTTGCTCTTATGTTACCTTCATGTGAGCTTTTTTCAAAATTATTAATAAAAAATATGAAGCATGAAGTTTTCTCAAAGTAATTAGCGTTAAATTCATGTTTAGTTGTAGTGCAGTTGAAGTTAAAATTAATTTCAAAGACATGTGCAAAAAGTCGTGATTCTATCATGAATGTAGTGAATGCAGTAGCAAATCAATGTAATTGGCTTTCTTTGCTTTATTACTTCTTATTATATATAAAGTTATATTTCTCATTTCAATCTAAACAATTATATTCTTTAACAAGAGTTATCAATGAAATGATTCACTTTGAAAATGCAAAATCAACGAATTTCATCCAAATTCTCATTCAGTTTGTCTTTTGTAAAACAAGATCAGTTAAAACCCTAAAACTTCTTGAAGTTTGATTTGAAGTCAAGATAACAGGTCTAAAAGTTTCCCTTCAAGTCTGCTATTTTGATGCTGAAAATAATTTGTAATAAATAGTAAAGAATAATAAAAATATTTGTAAGAACAACAAACAAACTTTATTTTTGGCATCAAATCTTTAATAAGAAGTGAAGCCTATAATCTTTGTTTTTTTGAAGTTCATGCGTAAAATTCTCATTGTTTATACAGTATGTAATGCATGCCATTCTTTTAACTTGAGAATTGCTACAATTTTCTTTGCCTTTTGTGAACTATCTTCAAACAGTTATCAACTGAGTTGTCTTTCATTGAAAAAGTCAGGGTGTAGTTATGCTTGTGTTCGATGCTCTACAATAATAGCTAAGAAAGAATTCAAATCACAAATCCTGGTCCTAAAGCTAAACAATAGCATAGTGTTCATTCACTCGTTTCTCAATAATTAGGGAAATTTAATATGCAGGGAGTCGACTATATATACCAATTTTCAATTTGTCGACTAATAGATATGGTTTATGGTATGGATTTATTCCTTAAAATTTTCTATTTATAAGTAGAAAAGAGAGCCCGAATTCATAAGTTTAAAATTAGTTTATCGTAAAAATCATAGCAAATAGTTTAAGTTTGAGATAAAGATTCATTTACAAAACTAATCATTTCCTCTCATTTTTGGGAATTTCAAAAGTTATGAAAACATTTGACTCCAATTAATCACTGAAAATTAAATGTCTTGTCTTATATTACTTTAAACTCTATTTCTAATGAAAATCTTCGTCTAATCTCATCTTTTAAGCGATGAGTGATTCAATTTTTATAAATTGATGCTCATTCTTAGGTAAAAAGCTCAGTCAACTTAACTTATTATAAATTTTTTGATATAAAAAATGTCGATTACTTTTTGCGAACATTCCTAAACTCATTTATGTTTTGATCGATTTTCAATTTACTCTAATTGTGATGATATATATTATTTTCCTCATTATTTCTGTTGGAACTTTTGATTAATACGGTTATAAAATATACAGATTAATGCTTATAGGACTGTGCAATAGATGAAATAAAAAAATTTTCAATAAAGTTCCGCTCATGAGAAAAGTGTTGAAAGAAGTATTATATTATAGAAGATTTTTTCATTCAAATTTACTTTTATTCGTTTTATTTTCTTGAACAAAATTCTCAAAAGTTTAATGTGATTTTGATTGAAGACGATTCAGTTTTTATGGGAGTTAACAAAAACAATAACAAAGTAATGTTTCTCTTAAATAACTTCGAGTGCGATCTTTTTATCTATTCAACTGAAAAACTCATAAGAATAATATTTAGGTTTGAAATGATGTCATTCAAAAGAAAATATTTCTTTAATAATATTTCTCAATACCAAACTTGCAAAAACTTCGTTATAAAAAATACGTTTTATTAACTTGAAAATGCTATTCATCGGCCCAATAGTATAGATATGCACTCCTGTTATTGTTAAGCACTTAAAAAGAGGATATTGGGAGTGGAATGAATTGAGAGATACTTTCAAGAATAGTCGGTTTAACTTATATTAAATAGCGTTAAGCATACATAAAAAGCAACTTTCTTTAGCATTATTTCAAAAAACTAAGCCTAAGAACATTTAATCATTTTAAACGTTTTTATCTAAAACAAACTTTTGCATTGAATTTGAATTTTTACTTTGAAATGAATTGAAAGAAATGCTCAGTATTACTATTATTATAAACTATATAAAAATTGTTATCCATTGATTAAGAGCTTTAAAATGAGTTGAAAGGAACGCAATGATGTTCTTTCCGGCTTGAATGTGCTTCCGGTTCCTCTGCATTGTTACAAATAAGTTTATAATTAAGTTTTCAAGTCTAAAATTGACATTTAGTTTAAGTTATAGTCCACTAGACATGTTTAGCCCCTATTCAGGCCCGAAAGAATGGTTAACCCCAGACTTAAATTCGTGGTTACGGCACTGATTACAGCTATATTAAACTTAAATGCATTAATTACTAGAATCTGTTAGCTTTCATTCATGATGCTTTGTTTCATTATTTTAGAATTCGTGATGACTTTACAGTAAGTCAAGAATGATAAATAGTCTGTTACTTGTAGTGAAAGAGTTACAATTAATGGATATTCCTATCAACACACTATCAAATTACAAACTGAGCCTTGAAATTGAGAGTTATAAACATTTAGATATCTGATAAAAGCCTTAAGACATCAAGTTCTCAGAACTTACATATTTAATCCGTCAATTCGTTAGTCTAGCTTTAGATCCTATGACCGAATTTAACTATCAGTGCTTTGCATCTCACATAAAAAGCTCAAACCGTGGAAAAAACTTTTCACTCGTACAACAGCTCAAAAATATCAAAGAATCTCTTAAAAGATTATTTTTGAGAAATTATGGGCTCAAAAGTCAGAGCAAAATATACAGTATAATAAATATTAAAAGGGAGGTCTTCTAGTCTAATGATGTACGAGAAGAAAAAAATCTTATCATATTTTTAAGAAAACACAATAAAAATTCAATTTTTAAAGTTTTAGATAAATATATATTCCTTAAGTGAACTCTAACTCATTAAAGAAGATTTTACTTAAGATTTTTATAAATATTTACAATTTTTTAACACTTTCATAATCAAAAAATTTCTATTAATTTGATAGATTACTGAATATTCTTCACCCAAATTCTTCAGCAACTCATCTATTATTGATAACTACAAATCAATGTAAAGGTAAAAGAACTCCACCATAAAAGAAATACATCGAAATCCCGTTATGGAAAGTTCTCATTTGAATATATGGATTAAAGGCTTAAGTCGGGACTAAATTGTGAAAAATTCCTATGAAGTGATATGCGATAAAAGCATTGGGAAATTGGCATGACTTGGCGGAGTCGGAATGACTTTGATGATTGTTTATGTCTTAGAAAATGGATAAAATTGATCCTAACCTTAACTAGTTTTGACTGTAAAGGATAGGGTGTAGTCCGTTATCATAACTTATTTACTGCATTCTCATCGATGAGTTTTGTATTTTAGGGCAGAGATAACAACACTATTCATTCTAACTATGAGCTCATGTTAAACTTACGTTTGGGAATTCAATTCAAGACTCAATGAGGACAAGCTCTACAGGCTTTGGATTATTAGTTTTTCAAGAGGTTCTCAAAAATTCATGTATTACTCATTTTCACTGTAAAAACACAATGAAATTCATTAATCCATTCTTTGAATCAAACAAATGACTTCTACAGTATTTGTTGCCATTCAAATACAAATCATTAGCACAGGTATTGCATGGTATTTATTACCAAAAGTTGCTCTTGTTTTCAGTTGTATATGAGATATAAAATGTAAGTTTAATTATCATAAAAGACAACTAGAAAGCTATTCAAAGTCAACATCTTTATTATATGTTTACAAAAGTGTCTTTTAATATACAAACGCGTTATAAATAACGGAAAATAGACATGAAATTCTACTCTAATTCGATCAAAAAAAAGTTAAATATAATCTTAAAACAAGAGTTATCTTGTTTTACGATTAACCCAATTAAATAATTTCTAAATATACAGTAAATCATTCAAATAGATAATTACAGACTAAAATAATGATGGATATTATAAAAAAAATTCTGTCAAAATGTTTTTTAAATACAAATCTGCAAAAAAAGGAATTTAAGGAACAATATCTTCGAACTGATCATCCATTTCATTGAAATTGACGCCACGAAACAATTGATTATAACATTTGGATTGAGGATTATTATAATGACTGTACGGAAGAGTAGGCGGTAGTCGTTGGACACAAAGCCAACAGAAATAGGTGTTACACCTCCAGCACGACATCTTATTGCAACCGTCGCTCTTCTCAATAGAAGCCTTACAGTGTGGGCACTGCTTACTCATGTCTTCGATCCATTTCTCAGTCGCCGCTTCTTCTAGTGCTGCAGTCAATTGTTTCTTTCCATAAAGTTTCTCCAGTTGTAGTTTTTCATTGCCTACAGAGAAAAGGTATTTAAAAATGGTTTCAAATTAGAAAAGTCAAGTAAAACCACAAACCGGTTGCTTCACTATATTTATCGAGTATTTCTTTGCGTTGTTTAGAGTCCCTGAATATCTGACACGGATCTAAACCATGATAAGAATACTTGCAATTCTTACAGAAAGCGTAACCACAACTCGAACAGTGAGCTAATGATGAATCTGATTCTGCGATAACAACACTACCGCATGCTTTTCGCGGACAATAGTAGACATCAGTCATACTCCCTATCACTGAAGCCAACAATAGTTCGTCGTATTTCTTGAACAATTCGGCAGAAATTAATTCTCGAACCAAATTAGGCGGCGCTGAAGTGTCACACTTTTGTTGTGGACATTTGAGTAAATTAACGCTTCCCTCCATTACTAATGTTGTGAAGTAATCTTCAATACATTTTTTACAATTCAAATGATTGCACGGAAACAAAACACAGTCTTCGCCCAAATGCTGCGAAAAACAAATATTACAAGTTATATAAGTCTTGTTGAAAGTCTCTTTTTGTTTGAATTCGTTGTAAGCTTTCAAATGATTTATCAAATCAGCTCCGATTAGATCACAGGCGGCTCTCATGTCATAGTTTCCATTTCCACGATATAATCGTGGCTTAAATTGTATGACATTTTTTGTGCTCCAATAACTACTTCTGCTGTTTCCACTTTGAGAAAGAGGTAATTTAGAAATAGTTGTTATGTCTGAAGTTTTGCTTGAATTTTGATCATTTGTTTCCCATTTTGTAATCCATTTAGGCTTAAGACTTATGAGAGAAGTGATGTCCAACTTTTCGCTAAATCTCAACCAATTTATTGCTTCATTTTGCAAAAATGAGAACCAAGTGTAGAGAACTTCCATTTTTGATTCATTCCAAAGGCTTTCCAGTTTTCCACAAATGAGATCTATTCATAAAAATCATTAAAAATCATAAAAATAATTAAAAATCGTTAAAAATCATTAACTTTTCAAACACTATCAAAGTTAAGGTTAACTCAAAATCACAAAAATAGTTAAATACCTAAAT
>JAQFZT010001763.1:0-13766 GCA_034696325.1 Camisiidae sp. | reverse complement strand
AATTTCTCCAACATCTAATTTGAGTTCGGGTTACAATTCAGTGGTTACAACTATCAATAGGTGAGAAGAATTTATATTTTAAAAATAACATTTATTATTATGTAAAAATTTTTCTATTATTTAAATTAAGTTTTTCATAATTAATCTATTTCTTGCTCACAAAGAAGTTTTGAGAACTTGATAGACAATATTTTGATCGATATAATACTGTATTCTTTTTATTCAATGAAACTTTCATTATGACAATAGATATATTTTTAATAACTCAAAGTTATGAGCCATTTGTTGAATAAGTCATGCTATTTGTCCATCAAATCGAAAGTTAAATTATATTTCATTGATCTCATTGAATAAGATAAAGCCTGAATCTATGTTGCAAATCTGGAAAACACATTTACCTTCAATAGCTTTGAATTAAGTTGGCATGTCTTATAGCTTAAAGCAATAACAATTCATTCTATAACTAGTAATAACAGTAAAATTTGGCTCAATTCTCATTCTACGCTCGAACCCTTTACCAAATTAATCAATAAATATTAATTATATATTGTTTTCATAATTTGTCATAGTTTTGAACTTCTATATCAAATTTGGGACTTTAATCCATGTTAATTACCTGACACAATAAACAAATAGTTAATTACAATATAAATACAATTTAGAATTCAAATAATAAATCAGACAACGAATTACTTAATTAGATCACGACTCAAGAGTTGGATACAAAAAATTACATATTATTGTTTCATTTTTAACCTGAGAATTACCTGATCTAATCAATAGGTTAGATAAAAATCCAGAATATTTCACAAAAATTAGTGGATTTTCAGTTCAAATCTCATGCTTTCCATAAATTTATCAAATTTTCTGAGTTCATGACTTTCATTTTGACTATTTATTGACCCAATAAGGAAAATGTGGCATAACTTTATCAATCAAATCGTTTGCCGATCGCTAACTTTTTTAATCGAAAAAAATCCAATTACTCTTAATAAATAAGAACTTCCTTAAGCTTATGATAAAAGTATAAAATATGATGAGTTGAAGGCATAATGTCTTAATTCAATAAAAGTATTGTTAAAATGTTTTTCATTTTTAATGATACGTCAACTTAAGAATGTATAGAGAAATTTGCATCAAAACTATTCATTGAATAGTGATTTTATGCACTTAAAAATACAATAAAATTAATTTTGTCTTGAAAGTGAATGAAAGAATTAAGTGCTTCTGTTTTGAAAATACTTTATGGTTGACCTTAAGCTAAAACTCGGTCTAACATTAAGTTCATGCTTATCATTAACAAAATGAGAAATTAAATCATTTGAATATAAACAATAAATTTTCAATTCTTCTGAATATGAAAAGAGCCAAATGTAAGAAAGAGTACACACCCTAGAAAGTGAGTCAAGGACTATACGATAGATGTAAAACTTGAATATATAATCATTTCAATGAATATTCAGACCGAAGCCTAGTATTGACAGTTTGGCTGATCTTTAATGTCAGCCCTTCTATGCACACAATTGTTTAACTATAAGAAAGTTGTAATTTTTATTGTAAAAATGGGTTTAAAGCATAGGAAAGGGTTAAATTTTCAAATTCGTGTCATATTTTCTCTATAATATTTGAATCCTTGCAAACCTACATAAGGATAGCATTTTTCTTCCTTAAACGTAGTCTTTAATCGTTTCTTTCAAAACCTCGTCAATCAATATCATTAATCATTTGAAAATCTTAAAATTAATTCAGAAAAAATTGTAACGATTTACTAATGAACTGATTTGAGGTATTTCTCGATCAAATTATGGTTGACTTTTCATTTGATAAGATAAAAGTTCAAATCGTAAAGTTTTAAAATGAAAGTTTTTTGCTTTTTCAGAGACATTATGATAATTAAGTTTCCGTGTGATATGTTTTTAGTACTTAAAAACATAGTAAACATTATCATTTATACTAAATCTAGATAATTTCCATGATTTGCTTCCTCTATTCATATGTTCCGCAAAGAGTTGAAATATTTAGTCAGTTATTAGTGTTTAATTTGTGAATTATGTATGCCTTGTAGTTCTGAACTAATTTCTGTCGAGTTAACAGCTTTTATATTAGAAAAAGAAAAAGAAACACATTATGACGAAA
This sequence comes from Camisiidae sp., assembly GCA_034696325.1. Classification (NCBI taxonomy): domain Eukaryota; kingdom Metazoa; phylum Arthropoda; class Arachnida; order Sarcoptiformes; family Camisiidae; species Camisiidae sp. The sequence continues at coordinate 11,630 of JAQFZT010001763.1, read as the reverse complement.
AAGCCATTTGTGTAAGAATCACAACAGCTTTAAGGAGAGTGAGTGTCGAAAGTGATTTATGTCTGGTTGGGTGCGCTTTTAAATAATAGGAAGTATTTCCTATGTTTTTCTTACTTTCCTCTCACTCGCATTTTTTGCCACTTGTGTTGTGTGGTTTTCGGTGTCTTTTCAAACTGATTCTCACACTTGTAATCATTTTGAGCTAACTTTTAATGTGTTAATTGAAAAAATTAGCAAATTATCCCGTTTAATATTTATCGTGATTCAAGAGAAAGTTTTCAAAAAAATCGTCACAGAATTTCACATTCTTATGCTTTTGATGAGACTTAATATTTTGTGACATTTAATGAAGAGATTCATTTCCGTGTATGACTTTGTTATTTGAAAATAACTCTTCAAATGACAATTACATTACGATCTGACAAAAATTTTTCACATCATTTATTCGTCATCTCAAAAGTTTATAATTATTTATAAATTCAAACTTAATTTGTATCAGTTAATTGGGATTTAAATGATTTTTCCTGAAAATTAACTTTAAGAATTGGATTATAATTTGGAAATTTGGATTTGATTGATGTTGATATTGATCACTATTGAGAAACATATTGTTCAAAGTCTGTGTTGTGGTGCATAAATGATAATGTGTTCAGAAAGCAAAATCTCAACTTTGAATCTTGAAAACAATTGTTAAATCATGTCTTCACTTAAGTACAAAACTTTATCAATTTTACGTTCACTTACAGTGAAACGTAAAGAATTGGTTCTTAAAGATAATACCCTAAAAGAGTTGTTTAATAACAGTGAGGAAGACAATAGTAAGAAAGTAGAGATTTATAATGATGAGCAAGCGATCAAAAATGCTAATCATCTAAAAGTGAGAAAGTGTGTGAAATCATCAGCAACTAATAGCAGGTTAGTTTTGTGTCAAATTCGTTCAATTGTTAGGCATGTAAACTCATTTGTCTACACTTAGGAGAAAATATTTTTCATTTTCATAAGTCATGTATATTATTAAGCAATTTTTCTTAAGACTCTATTTTTGTCATGTTAACATTTCATTTTTCTGTCACTTTCTATCTTCAAATCGTAATACTCTGTAATGATGAACATTTTTAATCAGATCTTCTGAACACAAATTTCTATTTTGATTACTTAGATCTCAATAGTTTGAATTGAACTACAGAGCACTCACAGTTAGAGTCTTTCTTAAATTCTTTTGTCATTCAATGAAAGGATTAATTCCAGAAAAACTATTTTTAAATCATTTTGATATGTATTTACTTGTATGATTAGAACTTTAAATATCTATGCATTTCAGATAAACAATTGCCTATCAATCAAATCCTGCAAAAAAATTATTAATAGCAAATAAATGCTAATAAGATGTGTATAAATTCGTATCAATTATAAGAATAACTGTTGGGCAATATATTCCTCGTCATTACCATTACATAAATCTTGTTATTAGAAACACGAAATCTCATTAGAAAAATGTGTAATAGTTTCAATTGAATATATAAAAGTATTAATAAACTTAATAACATTATATAAGCAATTAAGTGCCAGCATTTATACGGTTGCCTAACTTACAGATTAGGTATGGATGAAAAATCAGTAAAATTAGATTATCATCTGTACTCAATTTCTACACCAAACTTAAAAAGTCAAATAATAAAAGTTCCGTTTTTTCGACAATACTTTTTCGACAGAATTCTTTTTCGACAAATTTAACAATTTCTTAGTTTAAAATGTAATTTTTATAATAAAAAGTAAACTTAAGCTTCATTCTATTTTTGAAACATGAAAATTTTAAGTACATTATTTAATGAAAATTTTATGAAAATTAGTTATGGATTGCACCCAAAGCTAAAGAATATCTAAAAAATTTAGTATAGGTTTCTCTGCATTTTAGTATTGCTCTGTCAGGCGCTTAATATTGTCGTTAATTTGCTCATATTTTTGCCGAAAACTATATCTGTCGAAAATTTAATTTCGAAAATCAAATATTCGAGAAAAAGTTTGTCGAAAAATAGGATGTAGCCGTAGTGGTCGGTATTGAGAGAAATCAGGTTTTTGAGTCTCGAAAATTATTTGCTTCGAGTCTCGACTATTTCTCGACTTTTTTAAAGCTTCAATTCTTCATTTCGTAATGTTTTGTTACGATCAAACTTTAAAACTTTATGTTTATGCAAGTTTATTGTCTAATTTTGGTTCCATAATTTCAATCTAATTTTTATTTCTATAATAAATCTTAAAAAATAAGATAAAACATATAGAAATCAATTTCGAGACCCGATACCGAGCACTAATAAATAGAACTCGAATATGCTTTGAATTTAATGGTGAAATAAAAGTTAATTTTTGTGGTGTCAACTTTGCTAAGTTTAGTTTCGTACAGATTTTTATGGACAAATTTGGTAACTGTAATGAATAAATATATCAACTTTCTATCTGTTACTTGTTTTCGATGTTGTTTTCACTATCCATTAACAGGTTTCGTAACGAACTGACCGGCAATTTGTTATGTAATATATTTTTTCATTTTTGCCTTTAGGCTAACGGTTAGAAATGGCAATAATAGAGAGAAAGTTGACTTGTTTCACGAACCGAATGGCATCTTAATCGTAATATTCTTATAGAGAGCTTAAGCTTTAGACATAATTTGAAAAATATAATGAATATCCAGTTTAGGATTATAACTCATACCAGTCAGAGAATAATGTTTTTCACTATCATTAAAAAATAACATACTGTGAAAGTAATTTATATCTCAAAAATATCCCGATACTAATAAACACATAAACAATTATTGCACGAATTAAGTCACTAAAAAAGTTAGAAGTCATTACTGTAGACACAAATCAAATAATACATGAAATTTTGAATCCTATTAAGAAAAACTTTTATAGCCATAAGATTCTGATCCTATCATGAAATTTGTCATAAAACAGAAACATTAATAAGAATCTTATGGTAAGACAAAATCTAATTATTGATGTAATAATAAGTTTAGAAGAAATATTTGAGAGAATCATTTTTTGTTTACTGAGTAAAATTATGGCCTATTTTCAGTTTTTCTACATCAAAAAGTTTATTAAATGAATTTTTCTATATTTTCTTTCGGTCTACTTATTGTTTTCTTATAGGAAATTAAGAAAAATAGTTTATTAAAAAATTCATAGTCATAGAGGAGTACTATTATTAAGCAATTATAACCTTAATAGCATTCACGAAATGTTTGCCCTTAAAGTACAGGAGAATTATGAGAGAAATAAACGCAACTTAACTAACTTATTATGATCTCATCAATTTGGTCAACAATGCGTGCATAACGTGAACAAATTTTCTTTTAACTTTATTAATTTGGTCGGCATATTGTATGTGTGTTTCAATTATGATTTAGATTATGTTTATTTAAATTAGATTCAAAATAGTGTTATTAAGCTTTTTCTCAATTGTTTATTTCTTTGACTTTATTATAAATTTCTTTTGAAACTCAGTTTTAATGAGTTGTGTTTTGTTCTTTCGATGATTAAGTTCTTGTGACTTAATTATGAATGCAAAATGAAATTGTATTTGAATAGGAATTTGAGTGAATTAACTTTCGTTTTCCATCAATGAACATCATGAACAGATAATCACATTTCGTTTGTCTTATGGTCAGCAAATGCATTACAAATTATAATTTCCTCAACTGTTTTCATTAAAACTTTCCTCAATTTAAAAGATGAGAAAACTTCAACTTTTTATTCAGAATATTTGATTTTTATCACACTTTCTCAGAAAGTGTTTTTGTGATCAAATTCTAAAGACAAACTTTTATATTAAAATTGCAATCATTTCTGAATATCCACTTAAAAGAGAATTTTTGTGTTAACTGTAAAGCTTGTGAAAATAAGTAGTTTATGTTGAATGTAAAAAGACTTTCATTAAATTTTATTCTTTAAATATGAAACATATCTATATCTCTGACCATAATTATGTCCATAAAAATTTTCTTTTATGCCCTGAATTCCCCTATAATAAGCCTTATTCACTATTTTCTAAAATCCATGTCTTGATCATTACGTTAAAGACTTTGTAAGTAAAAGAAACTGAATTAATTCATATAAATCTGACTTTTCCTCAAAGTATTTTCACAAATGTTTAGATTTCGATCATTATTTGAATACTTTGCGAGAACAGTCCATACGATTTACACATCAAAGTCTAATTAATCTTTGAAACAAATGTACAGATTTTAGTAGTGAAAGGCAATTAAAATATGAATGGATTAAGAATTATTATGAATTTTTTTACTTATGGCAAATTATGACTTCAAATTCATGTTACAATTACATAATGATTGGATAGTGTTTAGACTCAAATTCAATTCAGATCAGTATCATTTTGATTGAAAAGAACTCAATTTTATAAACATTTTCAACTGCTATTAGTTTGAAATCTTGTTTCCAAATATCCAATTCAACAAAGAAGGAAAAATTGAAGCCAATATTATAATAATTCTTTTTAACTGTCAAACTCTTATCAAACTGTTTTCAATGTCGAATGGAAATTAAAAGTGTATTTTGAAGGCATGCTTTCCTTTAAAAGTGCTTCAATTACATCTAGAATTTTTTACTTGTGAAACATTTATGAAAAGTATGCGTTTTCTTAAAAAATGAGAGCACCGATCAATTAGCGAACCTTAAAAGCTATTCTGATTGAATGATTTATACCCCAAAAATTTCAAACTTATATTTATGTAATTTTGATTTTTTTTATCATCCAATTAATGCATATTTACTAAGTTTAAAAATTGGTTACAGGGCCACAAGTTTAAGAGACCTTAAACGACAACAATTTCAGCTCATTTAAGATTCATTTAAGACGATTAAAAAATTTCAAACATCACTAAAACGGCTGTTTCGCACACAATGATAAATAAAATTGTAGCGCATGAATGAATGGAACAATAGTGCACCACATTGTTGTACTTTTGCTACTTAGAATGGCATTAAATGACCATCTCTTCATAATTCTTCTCTCATTAAATTCAATTCTCTTATAAGTGTAGTTATATTTCCATCTATTCTTTAGATGGCGTTATAAAGAGAGCATTAAATCTTTTTAAGTAATAACACAAGTAATTTGTGATATAAACTAAAGTTTTTCAGTATTAGTTTTTAGAAAACAGGTTCAGCCTTTACATTGCAATCGCTTAAGTTAGAGGTAACGGGAAAATGTGTTTTGTATCGGCTATTGTTTCTCTATACTTATTACCTATTGTTATCCTCATTGTTTAACTTTTGAATAACTTAATTATTGACTTCAATTTTGAAAACTATCTGTTCTTTTTCTCATTCAAGGGTATAAACCATTTTTTCACTTATTTCAAGAATTTTATTTCACTTTTTGAACTGAAGCTCTAATTTTTATGAACGATATTAGCCTTCATATACATTATTTCTCACATTAAGTTTTCGAAAACCAATAAAAAAGACTATTATTACGAAAGCATAACAAAAACACAATGCATCTCAATATAGATCGCAAAAAAGAGTTGAAGAGAGTTATGTGAAGTTAAAAATTGGAGTACAATTTCTTAAAATCTTAATTATTGGCAATGGATTTGATACTAACTATAATACTAGTGAATGCCCGAAGTATAAAGACATGTATAGCGGGTTTCTCGCCTGCAGTTTGAAAAGCTTTCAGGTTCTTGTCCATAGAGCTGACTACTAACCTACTTGTTTAGCCAAAACCTATGTTAAGTGATGTTGTGAATCCACTTTTCAATCCTGAAAACCCTGTGACGTAACTCAACTGTAACGTAACTAAGACTGAGAAAATCTGCTTTTGCCAAGTGTTTCATTGCAGGTTTCGTCGCTCGATGTGACTGAACCTTCACTCGAAGGCATATTTTTTGCACAAACTTTTCTACCTGTTGTCTGTCGTCTGAAGCAGTTTTGTGAATGTGTGTGATTTTCAGTCACTGATAAGTTATGATAAGAAAAAACTTTTACTTTATATGAGAAACTAATTGTGACTTTTTGTTTGGCCAAATATTATGCTCTTATTATATCATATATTGAAAACCTATCCCTTTCGTAATGTTATTTTCGGGATTATCATTATTATATCAATAATAAATATTTTACTCGCATTGCTTTGGATAATATTTTGCGATTGCAGGACTTGTATTATTGATTAGTTATTGATATTTTATATCAGTTTTGGTGTGTATTGATTGCCATTAAATTACAGAGAAGTTCTTGATTATCGATTTGATTATATATTTGACTAAAAGCTGTTGCGGTAAGTTTTCAACATTGAATTCATTCTCCTTTAACTGACATTAGTTTCCACTGGAAAATAGTGTTATTATTTTTTAAATATATTCAAATTATACATTTTGTATTACTCTTGAAAGCTGTAAAACTTTCAAATTGGCTTATTTTGAAAAACAAGATGATATTAAACTTGTATATAATTAGGACAGTATTAAAGATCATTTATTCAGATGCTTATTATAACTACAATTTTTTATTACTTTATGTTAAAATCAAGTCATCAAAAAAAGTTTCAAGTTATTTGAAAATCTTTAAATAATCCCTTAATGAAAAAGTATAATAAACTCTTTCACAAAACTATTAGGAAAAAGAAACAAAAATTTTAATTGCTTTGATTAGACAACTATAATGTTAAGTTAAAAGCATTGTTGATATCTATTTATAAAATTTAATTGAATTAAACTTCAGGTTTCCAGAGAATAGTTGATACGATAGCTAATGGAGAGAAAAAGAAATGAATGATACTTTCTATTAATCGTTTTTGTTATAATTATTTGACGTGAGCTCTTATTTTCTGCTAAGTATAAGATACTATATTAAGGCATTTAATAATGTGAAGCAATACAAGTCTGGCACACGCATTATTATGTAAATAATTTACTAAATGCATTGTCACTAATCTATTGTTATTTTCTTGATTTCATTCTCAACTCAAATGATATTTATAACAACTTTTTATTTGAATCATTGTTGAAGTAGAAAACGCAGAGTCAGTGACCCAGCACAACAATGTTTTTGGTCACATAATAATTATTAGTTCATTATTGACTAGGCTTTGAAGCCCTCACGCTGTGAGAGCTATTATATTATCTTCTGCTCTGCAATTCAGTGTTTGTGGTCAAGAATTTCAGGCGTAAATCTTCTCCAAGTTATATAATTTCTTGACCACTTATTTCGAGAACACAACAGAAAAACAATAATAAGTTTCTCTTAATGTTTTTGCTTCTAAAGATAACAACTTAGAGATAATGCATTAAAAATTGTATATTATATTCATATAATTATATTTAGTCCACAAAAATAGATGCTTGAAATAGAAGAATTCTATGACAATATTGAAATGATATTATAACTTATTAAGTAAAAAATGAGTTAAAGGTTTCTAATGATGAAGAGCTTATTAGGGCATTAGCACGAAATTTCGTGATGAGAAAAAATATTTTGAAGGCGAATCTTTATCAAACATCGACAGTTAGTTTCAATTGCAAAGCATAGGATTTAAGATTAGAAAATATTGTTTAAATTCAAAGTATTTGAGCGCTTCCTGTATATTGTTTTAGAAGTGAAAAATGATCAGATCCGTGTCCTAAAAGATATCTCATAGAGCACGCACTTAGAAACAAATCGTGAATATTATTTCTTATTCTAAGTCCTTGTGCACAAAACAAAAGCCAATTTCAACTATTTGTTATTCTTTTCGGGTCTAAATTTGGTTACAATAAAAAGTTTCATCAATGCTATAATTGATTTGATGTAATGTTTTGCATCTGGAAATAAAGATGCAGTTTTTCTAATTAAAAGAATGCATGATTTTTCTAATTGAATTTGAAATTTAAATATTGATAATCACTTTTCTCTTCTATTGTTAAGCTGTGGACCCGACCCGACATCAGAGATGATAAGTCGACGTCGAATACTATCACGTTCTCGGGATGAACTCAACTTTGCTGATCAATACAATGCCTATGACGACGAGGAAGACGTCTGGTATACGAAAGATAAATTGTTTAAAGTAAGTTCAAATCGTGATTTGTGTCACTTTTGATCTTTTATATTTGATTTCGATTTCATACAAAAGTTTATGAAACATTTGTATTTCTTGTTATGAGTGCTTTAAAACTACTTCATGTAAAGGATGAGCGCTAACAGCCGTGACTTTACATTGTATATCATAGATAAAAAGGAAAACCGCAAAGCGAACATCATTTGTAATACATATGATTAGTGACACACAAAGAGTTTTTTATTTATTATTTATTCGCACAAAAAAATTTATTGCATATTATTTTCTGTTTCTTATACAACTTCCGTAATATTTCACGATATGTGATAGGCTTTCACTTATAATTTATATAAACAATTTGTAAAAGATTCAAAGTATTTGTTTCATCATTTTATGAATTCACCCTTTCTTCAAGATATTTAAAGTTTTCTTAACACAATATCCGTATTGAAATTTATGTTAATTCCACTCAAACTATTTGAATAATTTGAGGAATTGTTATACCCTTTAAATAAATATAAGCAAATCGAGTATCAAAATATATCCCAAAATAAGACACATGTTTATAATAACTTTGTGTTTGTATTGGAAATTTTAATTTTCTATTTTTTAAAAACAAACACTGGATTAAGAGCATAATCACTACTAGTGTTATGATAACCTCAATATTTAACTGACCCAATAGTGTGTGTAATGAAAACGTGAACGTGTATACTATCAAAACACTTTAATTTTCAAAAAACATATGGAGAATACTTTGATTGATGATATTTTTTCATTCGAAACGAATCTTTTTTAATTTATCAAAAATTTTATCGTTCATAAGGGTTAGTAATCCTTCATAAGTCATCTCCAATTCGTCTGCTTTTCAACAAAGTTCATGAAAGTTTACATTTATTAAGAATTTTCTTCCTTAAGGTTATACAACTTACTTATGACAAAGTTATTATGTTTGTGTGAAATGAATTCAAGTGTTTTGTCTATCAATGATAATAATATAAATTAAATACTGGGTATGAGGTGTGAAAATATTTCTTATTTTTCACGTTATGCTTCATTTCAAAAGGTTGAGCTTTTATTTTGTAACTTTTGTGCCTAAATTGAGATGACAATCATTTTCTAGGCTAAGATTGTAACTAAAAATGCAATAAAAATAATGTAATGAACTCTAGAGGAAGAAAGAACTTAATTGTAGACTGAATTGAATTACGAGTACTTCAATTCAATGTGATTTGACTATTAAGAAAAGTTGTGCTTTTCCTCGAATAAGTCATACACTCCTAGAATTTTAATAGAAAACAAAGTTCTCTAAAACCTAGTTTTAAGTGAATTAAAGTCAAATTTTCGACTCATCAAAGATTTAATCAATTTGACGCACACGCTGTTGGTGTTGTAAATACCTAAATATCTACAGGTATTCATTAAGTTTGTCTTAGTTTTTCAAGAGATATACACTTAGGACTAACGGCGAAATGTGTTACTTGTGTTAATGCACAATCACTTCATGTTTTTTTCAACTTATAAAAAATAAGACACTATTTTATATAGTGTACAACTTTATAAATAGTTTTTTATCAGAATTTTCGAAAAGTAGACTCACTCTTCAAGTCTGTTTAGACTTGTTATGAAACTTAAACTAAAAAATAGTATAAGATTTCCTTTTAAACGCATATCTGTTTATATGGTAGTAATTAAACAACAAGCTATCCCTCAATCGCATCGATTACAGAGTATGTGTGCCAACGATTTCAATCATAACTTTATAGAAACCCCGAAAACTATATGATAAATAGTTTAGTGGATTCACTGACACCGTTATTTCAGTGATTTCTTATAATTACAGCTACTTATCACAGTCGCTCATCTGATACCTTCTTCTCCTATCGTTGACTTTCATTCGTGAATAGTCTGTACAAATTTTTTTATATGTTTTCAGATTTCGTGCTAAATTAAACGAATACTTCTTCAACTTAATCATTCCTGAATACTAGTAATTATTAAATTGATTGACCTCAAAAAGAGACAACTTTTCGTAATAGTATTTCATTTCAAATTCAATTATCTTCTTATAAATCATTATCGTTTTAATCCATTCAAAGGTATTTTTTCTACTGTTTATCGAAATTTATTATTCAAAGTTAACTTTGAATCTCAAAAACCCTTTGTCTATCATTTTTCTGATAATATCTTTGAATTCCAGACTTTTCTAACTCATGAATTTCAGTAACAATTCATTAGAGTCACGAAAATAACTTATTTTTAACCCTTATTTAAATAAAATAATAAAAATTTACGCATTTAAATGATTTTAATTCAAGTTTATTGATCTTCTTTTTATAAAAGCTAAATTAGTTGTATTGATGTCAGCGGCAGTAGAAGAATATTTAGGTGCGATTTTTTCACAAAGCGCTCAAAATATGAGTTTTGATAATAAAATTAATGCAAATTTTTATTTCACACATTTCTTGAGTTACTGTCAACGTGTCTTCGGGCAGATATTCATCACTAAAAATAAGACAAATTATAACTTTAAGATTAAAATTGTCATAAACTTCTATACATTTTTCCACATGAATCTGAAATTTTCTAAATTTTTGGCAAACATTGAAACAAGGCTTGAGTTTTGCTCTACTTAATGAATTTTTTAATTGTATTTATAATTCTCATTGAAGTTCTCACTACAAGAAAATACAAGTTTTGCTTTAATTGCATTACAGGTATAGTTAAATTAATGAATGATTTTATCGCTTTAATATTGTTTATGAATAAGTTATGTTAATTTATTGGATACGTTTTCAAAGTTTTCTCTTAAAGTTAAGCAAACGTTGACCGAGTTATGGGTTTTCGCCGGCTATTTAGACATTTATAATGTTTGCTTAAGTTATAAATTATTATTTGTAGATATCTTTTCAAACTGTTGATACACATTCTGAACTCGAGGTTAACTCCTAAACAAGTCTTTCATTTAACTTTTTTATATTGAGTTCATTTCAATGTCACATAAATAAGAAAAGGAAAAACTTATTTTGTATTTCATTTTCATTAATGAATTATTCAAACTATTCTAACATTAAGGTTATTAAAGTGTATCACATTTCGAATTGATTCGATATATTTTGTAAATTTTATGGAAGGGTTTAATAGTTGACAAATGGTTTGTTTTACAATTTCAAAATTGAAAAACTATCCAACAATTAATTATCAATAGTTAACCCAACGATAACTGATTTGAAAAGTTTTTCTGTGAAAGCATACCATTAGGAAAGTTGGACACAAGACAAGTCCATACATTTAATTGATGAACACATATTCACTCCAATAATTATTGCTCTTTATATGTTTAGCTCAAAGCGATTTATTTGTACACATTGAACGCTGCATAAGAAAATTAGTTCAATAAAATCAACTGTGAATTTAGCTCAACATGCATTAGTTGCGTAACTAAAAAGTTGTTCAAACGAGCATTTCTTCTGTTCACAACTAGAAATTCATGAAATCAAAATTTAAAGTTTGTTTAGATACTATTTTTAGACTCGAATAACTGCTAAAACGTGATTTTAATTTAAATTTAT
>JAQFZT010001762.1:0-13769 GCA_034696325.1 Camisiidae sp. | reverse complement strand
ATTAAGCGAAAAGTTAGTCAAATAAATTACAATATAATTACATTCCAACTTATTTGTCAATTTTATTTTTTATTACAGCAGAGTTTATAAGAATGTTTACTGTAACTGAAACGTTGTTGTGATTATAATTGATGCCAATTTTCTTTATTCATTTTCTTTAGTGCATTAGAAATGAGTATAATTGAAGAAAAAGTCATTTAAATTGCAATTTATTTGGTAGAAGTAGTCAAATATAAGAATAAAATCGGAAATTGACTATTAAATTGAATTAATGAGTTTGTGAATCATTTTGACACAAAAACAAAAGTGTAGAAAATTACAGAAATTATCTCTAATTTTCCTCAAAAACAGACATTCGGGTGAACCAAATAAGCTTAACCTAAACTCTGGTGCAAAACTCAACTAAACAACTTCTAAATAAAGATCAGTCTGTTGAAAATAATCACTCAAAAGTAGGTCACTCTCTATTCCGACTTAATTCTAAGCCTCGAAAATAGTTTAATCGATGCTCAAGAACTTGAAATGACTCGAATAGACCATTACTTGCATTGCAAAATACAATTTATAATAATTGTACAAATGATATAAAACAAGACTTTGACCATTAAAAAGTCTATTAATTAAATTTAAATGTATTCACAGGTGAAATGAGGGAAAATGATTTGATATGAATCCAAAGTGAAAGCTATGAATTATTTAAAGTAATTCTAGTGATGTTGCAATTAAAGTTTGAATGGAAAAGTAGTTAAATTCATCCATGCATTTGAAATTTGGATTTGCAACTGTAGGGCGAGAAGAAAAACTTGTTGAGAAAATGTAGAAAACATTGAATGAAAATCCCCATTTAGGGGTATGAGAAAACAACAATCCAACATATTTTTAATAATCTCGTTTAAAATATATGACACACACTAAACAAAGCTGAATGTATGCAATAAGCTATATAAATGTACTCACGGCACATGTGAAATAGCGAGTAAAATGCCATGCATTGTTAGTACAACTTTCGCTAATTGTGCCACTAACCCAATTCCAGCTTAAAAATGTATATATTTCTAGGCACACATACACTCTATAGCGTTAAGAGCAACTTAATTCCACTCCTTCTTTCGTCTCTGTGCAAAAACTAAACAAACCACTAAATGAATTATTTATAAAATACTAGGCAAACAATGAGCTTGATTTTGAAATTCTGTGATACTTTCTCTTTCTCTCTATTTTTCTTGCGTACAAGTTATGAGTTAATTAAAACCATATTTCAAAATCATAAGCGACAGAGTGAAAGAAAGAGATCAGATTTATATCGAAAAAGATATATTTCTAAAGATTAATTAAAAGCACAATTAATTGCTTTTTGGTAAAAACGTAACGCCATAGAGTCCCTTATGAACTATGACCTAATAGACAAACTAATTATTCTAAAAATTGAGTTCATATTAATGCAAATTTGATTATTGCACTGAAATACATGACTGGTATTACTTAAATACAAGAAAGCTTTAAATATATTCACTGAAAATATGGAGTCGAATCGAAAGTGAAAGTGAGAGAATTATTAGAAGAAAGCATCACTTGAATAGGAATGAAAAGCCCGCGGCATCGAAATAAAATCGTGATTCGCTTTTCCTCTTGACCCACTTTTATACATTGCAAATGATCGTTAAGAGAACTAATGAAAGTAGAAATGCGTTCTTTGCCAACAACTCACAATATATACGCATAAAAGCATGACGACTATTGAGTCTGGATTAGATAATTTTCACATCAAAAAATTTAATTAAGAATACACTAAGAATATATTTGCAATTAATTCCTATCACAGCTAATCATCTCTAAATTGGAGCCAATTCTAGATCAGAAGTCATCTTATTTGAAATATTCAAATAGCAGTGATTTTAATAATTAAATGTGAAATGCATTTCTTCGCTAACTTTAAAAAAATAGTGTTCACTGATTTTTTTGTTGTTGAGATATTGCTTTTGCAAGAAAATTGGATTTAGCGCAACAAAACTAGTTAATCATATTTCTTTCAAGTCATCGATTACTATCATTACATGCATTATACTATTGAAGTCAGAATTAATGGCTGATAACTATTACCTTGATTCAAGTTCATTTAATATCTTATAATTTCAAATTAAAGCCCAAATTTTTATGTTAATTCAAAAAAGTAAATTAAAACGAGGATAATATTAAATTCATTTCACAAAATAATCAATAAAAACAGTTTTATTTTTTCGAATTTACTTCTAGACAGTCTGTTGAATAAATTAGAGATTTAGACAAAATTATCAAATGAGAAAACTTTAAATCTTTAACTAAGCTTCAATAGATTAGGCCAATAAAGAAAGACTCTCAGAATGAATTGATTTTGAGGAAAATATTCGATGAATGAAAATGAGATCAAATACTTAAAAATAATCTGAAAAGAGCATAATAGAAGTTTTGATTAATAAAGAGGATGGAAACCAGATTCAGGGTATACTTATTAACAGCAATCTTATGAAAATGTTGGATCAGTTTTGCTATGGATTCACATCAATAGCCAATAAAAAGGTTTGGAAGGAAAAGTCAGTGTATAAGTCAATAGATAGGCATTTGAAAATGACTCCACAATTAAGATTTTGAGCCAATAGATTATACACTTGTCAAATGTCAATCTCATAACAGAACAACAATTATATTTCTGCTATTGATTTTACAGAAGGATATTAAGGGTAAAAACTATATAATTTGCGTAATCAACAAATGTATAGAAAGAACTCCTAAAACAATAGACAATAAAAAAATCAGTTCATATGAACATTAGATATAGTTTTATTAATCATAATTTTTTAATGGTTGCATAATTTTAAGAGTTTATCGAGTATTTTTTCATGACTAATACGAAAAAACGGTATTTTCCCATAATTTAAATAATAAAAAAAGGATATAATATTAACTAAAAAAGCTCTGATAATTCTTAGTTTTATGGGTAAAGAAATTGCAACATTAGGGTAACAGAACTGCTTAAACCCCAAGAAAGAAATGAGAACGTGTTATAAAAACATTATATAAATGGGAAAAATTAAGTGAAATATTTTAAGCAAAATATTGAAAAATAAAATTGAAGTAATAAAGATATGTTGGCAGCTAACGAAAGCTGAAGAATTCGAAACTAAAACTAAAACAAAAGATGAAGAAAATAAAGTTTCGTAAGAAATAAGGAATAAAATGAAAAGAACAATATATGTAATAGAAAAAATTGGTTAGCATGAGAAGTATCAGAAGTATTACAAGGACGCAAAGGTATATCTCATCCATTTCCGATTAATAAAGCTTTATTGAGAAAAGTATAAAAAGGTTTTTATAAAGAGAATGCATTCAAGCAATAATATATAATAGTTTTATTCGAAGCAATAAAGTAAAGAACAAGAAAAGTTTCAAGAAAATAGTCTGAAAAAGCAAAAGAGATTGAAGGGTACAGGTATATAATAGTCACTAATATGGTTAAAAATGTAGGCCAAGGCAGTCAAGGGGTCAGTAAAGACCAGCATCACCAGAGCTGGAGAGAATCGATGCAGAAAAAAGTGATTGCGGAAGCGAAGTGGTATTTATGAGTGCCGTTATTATTAGTTAGTATTCACAGGAGAACACTTTCAAAACCTAAATATTCTGCATGGGGTGCAATTGCTAAAAATTGTTGGGATTTAACTTTTTGAGTACAGGTAGAAGAGGTAGAGTTGCCCTTGACGTTCATATTAGTATGTATCAGGAGAAACAACTTTTCGCCATCAAAGATACCTCCCGTTGTGCATAATAAAAAATAAGCTGCTTCTCATGCTCAAAGAAATTTTATATATTCATATATATTAATAAATATCTCTATGTATGTGTATATACGCAACAATTGCACACAAACAAGTTTCTCTTTCGTGGTTAAAAAAACACTTCACTCATCACAGAGATTGTGTTGAATGTAAGAACGACGAGACTCATGTCATTGTTATTGATATTTTTTTCTTTACTCAATCAACTTATAAACATAACTTAGAATCGCATAAACTATCGCAATGGCCTACTATCGTATCCATTAAATATTTCTCAATAGCTTCACAATTAATTGAAATATTTTTTCCAATTTAAAATCATTTACAGTAGTAGTGATTGAGAGCTATAAACTATGCCAAAGGGCGAGGGGTCAGTCAAAAAGGTGCACATGTATGGGAGGAGTATATGGAAAAGCGTGTGCTTACAGTTTTTTATATAAAATTTCAAGTCTAACTATAAATCAAATGAGTTGAGAGGGGTAGAGGTTAATCAATTCTGTGAGTAATCCAAGAATAATTATCAATAACATTTAGTAAGCAGATTGTAATTATGATAATTTTCAGCAATTCTTAATCTATCGTTTAGTATTTCAAAATAATCCTATTTTCAAATTAATTGCAAAAAGTTATGAATTAAATTTTAAAAATAATAAATCTAAGAAAACAATTTATAAACTAATTTATTAACCGATTCATAACTGAGAAATCATAAACATATGCACCGAATAATATTCTTATCAGTTATAAATCGTGGAATTCTTGATATGAATTAATAGTAAAGTAAAACCTTTAACCCAAAAGATACGAAATCCAGGAAAAGAAAAAATATCTATAAATGTTTTTTGAGTATTTTTCAAGGAATTTTTTAAGATAATAATTTCGAGTCACATTCGATGATAAATTAAAAAGAAAAGTACTGACAGTAATAAATGAAAAAAGTTGGAAATGAGAGAATAAATACCTTTAAATCCTTAAAGAAGATGCTATTTCTGGCCCAATCGACCTGAGCAAACAGTGATTGGTCGATAACTTTGCACATGAGTTCGAATAAGTCAACTTCACACTGATTATACGTTTGATTGTTGAGAAGTCCGAAGAGTTGGCTCTGCCATTCTTTGTCGTCAGGCATTGACAATTGGAACTCTCGTATGAGAGCAGGTATTTTGCCGCCACTCGATGTGGTTAATTGAATAGCGGCCACACCAGTACTGAGTGAACCGGTGGCAGTGGAGGGCGCGCTGTCATAATGAAAATGCGCGCCATTTTTAGGTGAGAGAGCATTAGGTGTTCCGGCAGTACTGGGACTACCAGTAGGACTGGCGGTAACCCATTTCAACAACTCCGACGCCACCGGTGAATGAATAGAAGAGGCGGCGCCCGTCGGTGCGGGTCCATGAGGTTGTGGAGGAGGTAATGAAGGGACCTGTCCTCCAGGCTGTACAAAATGCTGTTGTTGTTGTCCATGAGAATTCGTTAATGTTTGACCAGTCAATGGTGATGGAGAAGAGTCAGGCGATGATGTCGATGAAGATAACTGAGG
Source organism: Camisiidae sp. (assembly GCA_034696325.1). Taxonomy (NCBI): domain Eukaryota; kingdom Metazoa; phylum Arthropoda; class Arachnida; order Sarcoptiformes; family Camisiidae; species Camisiidae sp. Next base: position 8,420 of record JAQFZT010001762.1, on the reverse strand, counting down.
AATTTGTATCAATTCTTGTTTTATTCCGTCAGCAGAATAGATGTGAGCGCCCGGCGCTCCGTGAAGGGCAGCCAAGAAATGAGAACTCCCTACCTCTCCAACACCGCTATGGCCGTGGCCAACAGATACCGGCTGTTGGCATTGCGGTCGAGACATTTGCTTCTGGCGCATCAGTTGTAATCTTCGCGCCCGATCTCTTTTGTACATCGGACCAAATTTGTTACGTCCGCCTCTCATACGGTCTGCTCTCACAGCTGCTCATCATGTGTTCATATGGAAAGGAAGACAATTTTCATTAGTCACATGTTTCAAGAAAACTTCTGCCGTTTTTTGCACATCAACAACTCTTTTGTTCTTAAAATACAACTCAACAAAAGAGTTTTCATAAAAATATATATATTTTTGCAAATCAAAGCAGGAATAAAATGCAACACGTTTTCATTGAAATATTTTCATCAAAAACAAAATAAAAAACAAGGAAAAACATGTGGGTCTTGTTAAAGAGAATGATTAAAAATTTTTGAATTGTGATATAAGGGTTAGAAATATGGATAAAATATTTTTTACATATGATTCAAATCATAAGACTTTCTAATATTGTTTTGTGCCATTTGGATATGTTGTGATGAATGTTTGAAACGTAAAATTAAAGAGGGAAAGGGTTAGGAAAAAATTCAAATGTTTGAAATTAGTGTATAAAAACATAATTATATAAAATGTCATTAAAAGACACGCATTGTATTGCAAGGCATAGGAAATTGTGCTCTGTTTGAGTGCAGTCATTATTATAATAAAATTATTCACTTTTCTGTCCAACTCATATTGAGTAACATTAATAATCTGATTTAATTGATTTGACAGTCAGTCTCTCTTTAATGTCGGTGAGAATTAAATTAAAAAACTTATCTATTTAAGGATAAAAAATAGCTTAAATGAAGTCTATGCTAATCTGGTTCTATTGTTGATTGATTAACCTCATTATCAGCTAATTTAGTTTAAGACAAACAATTACTAGGAATAACAACTTGATGAAACATTTTTATGATCCATCGGATAAAAGAGTCGTTTAATGGAGATAAGAGATTGAGTAAAGATAAATTTGTTAAATTCGTGTGATATCTGACTCTAGTTTCAATAAAATCAATATTGCTTTTCGAGCCATTAAGTATAAGAGATATAATAAAAGGGGACATAACGATAAATTCGTAAAATATATTTGTCATAAGTATAATAACTTAAAATATGGTAGAATGCAATCTGAAATGTGGCAGTTGAGGCGATAGGCTCACGTTCGCAGAGTTATTACTATTTTGTGCCACTCTTTGAAGCATCAATAGCTAAGTAGGTCAACACTCAACCAAGTATTATAGCAAGAGTTATGCAATTTCTTACCTTAGCAACCATTAAAATGGTAACTATTCAAATCCTATTTTACTTCCAATTTAGATCATTCCGAACATATCTACATAACAGCAGCCAAACCAATACACAAATATTCATCAAGTCCTATCAGCCTTTCAATCAAATAATACACAATCTATTTGGATGACTGAATAAGAGAAAAACCAGAGAATGTCAAAGAAAGTGTGAGTGAGAGAGTGAACAAGAAGGGCGTGGGACTTATTTTTTAGGGCTTTTTACCAAATAAGTTATAGGATTGTATCTAATTGCTACCTATTCACGAGTCTGTTATGCACCACATATTCTACTATTTAGTCAAATATTTAACTCACAAATCAAGAGCAACTTTTGCCTAAACAAAACTTTCTTTTTCATAAAACCCAATTTGATTTATTTTTTAATCCAAATATTCTTCATTTTAATGACTTTGAAATTGAAAATTTAGTTTCGCTTGATTTACATGTGTATTTATAATAGAAATTCCGTGTCATTTCGTGAGCTCAAAAGTATTTTCAATTACTGAATACTCTGTAAACCTAAAACATGAGACAGTATTAGCTTCGCAAATGGATAAATCGTGATCAAAATCTTTACTTGAATAGGTCTTAATATTCAACAGCTAGTATTGAATTGCAGTAAAACACTTGAGAAAATAAATGTGATGGGTAGACATGAGCTTTGAGTACTTCCATTGGTATAAAACATAGTTAACGAAACAGTCCATAATATTATGTATAATTAGTGCAATACAAACAATCTCTAAGAAAAGGTATGACTAAATGAGAGGATTATCAAAGGCTGAAAACAGTGTAAACCTAATCTAACTAATGAATTAATAAAAGTAAATAAATAATTAGGTAATTAAGTAGAGATGCAAAGCTAAAAATGTGGTCAAAGGTGTTGGGATCAAGTTTCCGTTTAATGAAACAATTGCGGGACACACGAAATGAGGTTTTTTGAAAAACCAAAACAATTTAAAAAATGAAATAAAGGACAGACAAAGGAAAATAAAAAATAATGAAATACAAAAGTGTAAATGTATATCCGGTGTGACAGCAATGAAGCAAATGTAATAGTCTAATGGTGTCTCACTTGAAAAGTGAGTTAACATTTGGACACCTTTGCATGCGGTTATTCATTTGTTTTAAGATATTTCTCATTTATTAAGGTTATAGATAGAAAAATGGGTGAAAATTTCTGATCAAATTCAGCTCATTATTGGTAACGCTCACGAAAGCTAAGAAAAGCATCGATTGAGTAATGAAAACCCCTTTTTACAGAACTAAATATAAGTGACTTGTATTGCATAATATTATCGATATATAACAGCATCGGTTGAATTGAGTTGTGCTCATCGCTTGCTAAAAAAGTGAAAGTAGATCAGTGGGGCTTAACAGTGACCCACTAATGAAAGTGAAAGTGAGAATGCGGGTCAGGATTTGCATTCAAAGTGGGTCACACAGAGCTATATCACTAAATAGTTAGTATTGATATTAGTTGGTATGCACTCTCTTTAAAATCAAATCGTTTTTTTGATGCCACTTTCAGCTATAGCTCTTAGTTATGATTATTTATTACTAAAAACAACTAAAAGCTCAACCATTAATTCAAATTCAGTTTATATTGGCCTACATTTCCATTTTTCAATCAAATGCGTTGATTGTATTCGCTTGAAATTTGATCTCTACTGATTGCCGATAAATGTATAAATCATATGTTGTAAAGTTGTTTATTGATCAACAACAAGATATAACATGTATTTTGAGAAATGATTTTTTTAAAAACCCCGAAAAGACTGGATTTTGCGCTCTTGTACTTCAATTCTCACGTCTATTCTTATTATCACATTCAATGAATGCGAACAAATTTGAAATTTATGCTAAAAAATTTTGAATCGCGTCACTGAAAACAGTGAGAGAAAAGCCCAAACCATAAACTAAAAGTACAAATAAGAAACCGAGAGTTGTATTGTTAAGATTGCACTAGTATTGCACTTGACTCGACTGCTGCGCCAAAAATAAAAATCCGGATCAAAAGAGAGGAAGAAATGAAGATGAGAGCCAAAAAAAAGTTGTGCAAAGTTTGCAAACATTGCAAAAGGTATTGCAAAAACTTAATTTAGAAAAAGTTGTGCAAAAACAACACATAAAAGGCACGTGCTTTAAATGGTAAGCAACTTAAACATAAAATTGTGGGAGAGATAAACGCCAACGCAATAAAAAATAAGTGTAAAGAATAAGATATTGAATAGAAAAATGAGGAACAAATGGAGAAGAAATATTTAAATACCTTCTAATTTCATGCCAACTTCGAGGCACTTCTGAAATCTGCAATACGGGCATCGTTTGCGCTGTGATTTGTCAATATGGCAGTTACGGTCAGCAACACATGTGTACACTTTCTTGTTTTGAACCGTGCGTTTAAAGAATCCTTTACAAGACTCACAAGTGAGTAGTCCGTAGTGATAACCGGACACTTTATCACCACACACAGGACACAACTCCTCAATGCCTTCTTTAGTGTCCGGCTGATCGTGTTGTTGTTGTTGTTGATGCCCGTAATCAATAATTGATTGTCCGGACAGAGATCCGACTTGTGATGGTGTGCCTGGATTTCCAGCTTGTGATATGGATAGACTGAGTCCCGACTGACCAGCACTGGACGCACCAACTGTTGGAATAAAGCAACCCGTATTGTCAATATGATAAGACATAGTTGTCATCATTTTTTCTAGTAATGAACACTTTTTGCTGCCAATTGATTGCAGTCGGGAATTAAATCCCCTGCAATTTGGGTCTAGATCTGTTGTTGAAAACACTTTTTTTTTAATAACTTTTCTAATAATATATTCTAATATGTAATTATTCTCTTCAACTAACAATATTTGCTCTGATTATCAATAAAATGTATGAATTATTTTAATAACAAATTAGTCAATCCGTATTTTATTCGATCTTTATATCTCCGAATTTTGGCGCGACATAAAAGTAACATAATTGCACTTCTATTGAAGTCAAATTTGAGCAAATAATTACTATCACTGCAAACCCGACTTCAATCGCATGTCAAATGAATTATGAACACATGAGTGTTTGATGATTGCACTCAATAAATAATAAACTTTGGAAAAGGAAAATATTGACAAATCTGAAGAATTGTCGTCCAAACAAGTATATCACAAACTTGCGAGAGGTAGGGAGCTCTCAAGGCATTAACGGTGCTAAATGTTGACCACTGTCACAACCATTAGTACCCGCGACTAATATAACGGAATACAAGGTTCAGTCAAGAGTTATAAACTTTGATTAATTTGTCCCAACAACTTAATAATAACAACAATAATGATAATGAAATATTATGAAATGAAAGTAAAAGTGAACAGAACTGTAAGGAAGCAATAACTGGAATGAGCAATAGTTGCTATTACAACGTGTGGGTCTATGTCTATGTCAGTGGGACGCCACCAAACACCAGAATCAGAAACAACAAGTCCTCCTGACCCACTAAAATAATATAATGGTAAACCAGAGGGGGAGTGCAATCGACTGGGAGGGAAAACTTGTAATAGCATTACTCAGAGTAAGCCAATCACTACTAAACTTGTATTTTCACTTCATTTCTCTCTCACACTCTCTCTCTCGCACTCTCGAGTACTCTCTTTCTCTTTCTCTCTCATACTCTCTCAATCTGTGGTTCACAATTAACTAATTTGATTGCGTGCTTAAATATTATTTATTATTTAACATGCATTTTAGGGCGAATACATTATTATTATAACACGGAATGTTGAGAAAGTGAATATTTAAATGGTTGGCTAATTGAGACGGAAATTGATAAATACTAAACAATAGGGAAACTTTTCTGCAACGGATATTATAACTCTTTTACTTTACCACTCAATCCATATATTTGTTCAGTTAATTATGTCGAAAACAAACCAATTTTCCACACTTTACTGTTTTCACTTAAGTGCAAAATAATGATAAGAACAAATAGTTTTTGGGTTAAATTACAAGTAACTCATAAGAGATATTCAATTTTATATATCCCGTCATTCAACAGTTTGATTTGAATTCTACTCCTTTCTACTGATAATGCATTTCGTATTGAGAAAAAACAGACTTTTATTTTTTATCTGAAAAGGTAAATAGATTTCGAGATAATCAAAACAAGTAAAAATTGAAGAAACAATTAGCACGCAATGCATAGCAATACATCTCCTAAAGTGAAAAACTTCAAGAAACATGTGTTGGAAGTTTGAGTCTAAATAAACCACAAATATTTCGGAAGGAAGAGAAAAGAGATGAGAGGAAAGTGTTAGAGAAAGAGATAAAATGACAAAAAGGCTTAGTTTAGTACAAAAGGAGAAATAGTTGAGGAAAAAATAGAATGCGTTAAGATTTTGATATTTGACTTGAGACTTGATTCGCACATAAGAGTTGGCTCGTTCGCTGAATTGCTAGTATTGCTTATTCTGAATCTCACCATAAACCTCGACTTAGTTCTGAGTTGACCTCAATTACATCTTTAGGTTAGTGGGGAATGCATTCACTAAGTCAAGGGTAATTACAAACTAAAAATGAAGTGCAAATGTGTATGAAATTATAGTAATAATGAATTAATAAAATAAACAACTCATTGCACGCAATGTTCAAAACAAATCAATTGCATCACATTTACCATCCTTTCCATAATTTGATTGTTTCTATTTTTTACGTAATAACTTATTGTTTTCCCCAACTATTCAGGTCTGTCTGACTATCGATCCCACAGTTATAAAAAGATAACAATTGAGAGTTTGATTTCCCTATTTTTACTTTCCTCTCTTTTATTGTCGACTACAATCTATATCAACAATTTTGTGCATCATTTATTCGTTAGTCATTCTAAATAAAAGGCAGTTTTATTATATCCACCGCTTTCATAGTTTGTATCAATAGGTAGTCATCGTTTTATCAAAAAATTCATGACTGCCATGAGTGATGATGGAGAAGACCGATGTTAAGGGTTCCGAAAAGAATAGGGGAAAAAGTAGGTCATCGCTCAAGATTTCCAGTAATATTTTGAGAGTTGAGAAAAAAAGAAAGTAAAAGTAGAGAATTATCTAAATAATGGGTGGAGCAGATCAGCAAAGAAATTGTTGCGGGAATGACAATAGGGGCTGAAGTGGAGATACATTGTTGACGGGGCACCCAATACATGTATTTAAGAAAATCTACATCAGGTTATCATCATTTTCCTTCTTTTTAGCTCTACACAAATGCATTTAGTATTTCAAATTCAATATTACATTCTATTGTCTCAAAGACTATTCAAGGCATGAAAACTTTTAGGAAAAACTGGTTGTTCAGTAGATTTGAATTTCTTTTATGTTCAATTGCATAACACTTCCAATTAAATATTTGATAATTATGTAAAATAATAATAAGTGCTTTACTATTTCACAACATTTTCAAATTAACTTTTTTAGGGAAATCCGGCGATAAGACTCATATTTCACAAGTCGAATATTCTTTAATAGTTTGGAATTGAATTCGCAAATTCACTACAATATAAAATAAAATGCAAAAAGAGTTGAAGCTTTACAAAACTTTTAGGGGAAATGAGAAGATATAGATGAAGACAAATGTATAAGCATTAGGTTTTATAAAAGATTTGTATAGAAGTACAAACAATGAGAGAATCAACAAGTGGAAAATTGATAGAAATTTGATTAATTGCTTGGAAAATGAAACAATTGATTTATTAGGCGCCAAATTTATGAGCATAAAATTGAGTTATGCGACATATAATCCAATGCAAATAAAAACGCATTGTAAGCAAGAGATTTGGTTTTCTAGCCAATGGTATATCCGTCTGAAACAGTCAACTAAAGGGAACTTTAACTAAGAATTTGTGCAAATGATACTACTTTGGAAAGAGATGCAAATTTATGCAAAAATAGCATAAATGCAATCACTTATTTAGAAATTCAATAGCCGTATAGCGATTGTTAGTTTGAACTCTCAGATTGTCGGTAAGGATTGGGGTATTATTTGTAATATAAGGCATAAGAGGGAATACGGATTATAATATGGAATAATGGATCGAAGGGTTGGGCAAATCATTATTATTGTTGTAGAAAAAATACGAGAGAAGTATCATTATTGTGAGAAATGTAAAAAAGCAGACCCAGACGGCAATGAGTTTGCTTTTAAAGGGGAAAATGCAGTTTTACTATTATATCCATCCGTTTATTCTTATGAGAAACTATTCAACATTACATGCATTTCTAGCACTTATAAGAAATACAGTTACAAAAAAGTAAAAGTGTTTGATCTTGAACTCAATACACAGTTACACACATTCATGAAATTGACCCATATTTCAAGCAATCCGTTATTATTCACAAAAAATTATTATCTTTTAAACTTATATTCACTTTTCATTACAAACAGATCATCGAAAATATTGGCCCTTAAAAAGACTCGTTGGAAACTATTTTTTAAACTTCAATATTGAGTGACGTCTAATTTGATTGGTTTTCAACTTTTTTATGCCTCATTTCTCCGTGACATTAATGGACTTGTTTGGAGAAAAAATGGAAAATAATAAATATAAATAAAATTTCTTCATCTCATGATACTATACTTCAATATCAAATTGCTTAACTCGTGTGTAAAATAAATTATGGAAAGTTTTAGAAGCTATTGATTAAGTTTTAGAACCTATTGACTAAGATTTGAGTTTAAACAAATCATCGAATTGTTATGATAAAGACATTTTCCTTTGAGTTGAAATGGCTTTCTTATTGAGAAATAAATGTAAAAATAAATCAAATCGATTAAATTGAAATTTAGATTATAAGTTCAATTTGTACACTGTCTTGTATTTTGTCTATTAGATGGAGAGACTTGACAGAAACGTTAGAACAAGTGTTGATTATGCAACTATTAATGCAATTACTTCTGCCAAATCTGATATGAAACTACATTTTGGCAAAAGCGTTCTCTAAATTATTGAATTGACTCATGAATATG
>JAQFZT010001761.1:0-13770 GCA_034696325.1 Camisiidae sp. | reverse complement strand
ATAACTCCATCTACATAAATTGTTTTAGTTTTAAGACCTATCAGCTAACGTGAATTTTCCATATTCATGTACATATACTAGTATTAGTAACTCATTTTTTACTAAAATAGCTTAATATAAATTTTATCCATAATATTTTGAGGATATTCTCACAATTCAAATTTATTGATTTGATGTTATTAAAAAAATCAAACCTAAAAGTATTTAGCGCTCAGTGTCGAGAGCAAGTGTTGAGCGTCTCATTTTTTTGAAGAGTGAAATTCATATTTTGAAAATTTCATATTAGGGTCCCCCCTTTAATCATTTTTGTACAGGAATCATACAAATAAAAGGTGGTAAGTCTAGTTATGTTATATTTAGAGTCATGAATCAATTAATTCTATCCAATCAATGTATTGATCAAACCTAACCTCCCACTTAATCTAACTAAAGGAAGGTTAGGTCACTTCTATCAACTAAAATCATAAAATATAACTGTAATTGGTTCTCAAATCACTCACTTTGACCTTTAAACTTTGAGCATTGATACAGATTTGAATACATTGATTGGATAGGATTAAATAATTGACGACTCTAAATATAACACATGTCATGTATCTAAAAGAAAAATAATAAATAAATGGAAATGCCGTTATTCCATGCAAATTATGTTCCTGAAACTTCATCTAATAAAGAATCTATCTTTTAATTATTTGATAAGCTTTTACTCAATGAATTGGCTCAAACAAATCTAGAAAATTAAAATATATAACAGGTGAAAACAGTTTCCGTCTGTTTAGAATATTCTACATGAAAAATATATAAAAAAAAGTTTGAAAAATAAACATCATCAGCAAAAATATCAATCGAATAGGATTTTTTGTTTCATGTAAATCTTTGAGAATCATTTAACTGTTATAAGTATTTGTTATAACTTATTTGTATGCAAAATACCTTCTCTACAGAAACAACCTCTGGCGCACTTATCAGGACATTTATTATCAGTTTTTTGGTCAAAGTCTTTACAAGTTCTGCCACATTCATTGAAACATGAAAAATAATGTTCATTTTTACCCGGACATTTCATTGGTGGCAAATCACATGAGCACTGAATTCGAGAAATGTGTCAAAAATATAGTAAATTCACATTAGAAATCATTATAATTAAAGTATCATTTACCTGATCTTGAGGTATACAACGTTTATATTTATCTCTAAGGAGTCCTTCATCACAAAAACATCCAGGTTTACAATCTGGAGGACATGATTCTTGAACGGCATCTGTAGTTATTTTACATGATTGACCACATTGTGAACCACATTCTGTGTAGTGTTCATTTCGACCACATTTTCGTTTTGCAATTTTTGGGAGTTTGGGTGGAAGCGGGGTTTTTGGTGGATGCGGAGGTTGTGGCGGAGGTGGTAGCGTTGGTGGCTCTAGTTCATCGACTTCACATTCTGGTTCGGGAACACATTTGCCTGATTCGTCTCTAAGTAATTCTTTTTTGCAAAAACATCCCGAATCACATTTGTTTTGTTGACAAACAGACAGTTTGTCAATATTATTACATGATTCTATACAACGACTGCCACATTCTTTAAATTCTTCGGAAGCTGGACATTTTAGTTGTGGTGGCGGTGGTGTCGTTACATCGACTACAGGGGGTGGTGGTGTCGATCGTTCTGGTCCACCAACTTGAGGCGTGGGAGGTGGTGGTAGTTCTAGTTGATCGACTTGACATTCTGGTTCGGGAACACAAACGCCTGATTTATTTCTAAAATAATACATTTTACAAAAGCATCCCACATCACATTTGTCTTGTTCACAAAGAGATAGTTCATCGATATTATCACAAGCTTCCAGGCAAAGATTGCCACATTCTTTAAATTCTTCAGTAGCTGGACATCTCGGTGGTATTGATATTTCTTCTGGTAGACTTCCACTGCATTTTTCAGGAATAACACACTCTCCGTCATCATTACGCAAATATCCTGAGAGTAATTAGTTTTATTGAAAAACTTTAAAGTTTCAAAATTTTGAAATCATAAAATATTTTGAATTGAGATAAATCCGGGACAACTTCAATTTTATCTTATATTCATCTATTAATATGTTAATTCATATGTTAATTAATCACATTTCTTGATCATATGATATTAATTAGTTCAACAGTTACTTAATTAGGTATAAATAGGATTAATTAGTTTATTAAATGAGCTTTCAGTAGATGAAAATTATTGTTTCCCTTAAAACTTAAATGGGAAAAACGAATCAATTGAGCTCTCAATAATATTGAATTGTAAAAATTTGATCATAAATATCTTATGATTCCATTGTTCAAGAGTTAAACTAATAAAAAGCTATATTATCTCAGTAAAATCTTATGGCATGGCATTTGCTAAAGTGCACAATTAAGAGACAATAAAGTTCTCTTTTTCTACAATGATTTTATTGAAATGATTAATATAATGTTCAACTAATTTCTGAAGTTTTTAAAAACTAAATTTAAAGATTCATAATTTTTGTGATGGTTTTTATTTTGATAATCGGGTCTACTCTAAATTGACAATCGATATACAATCCTTTGGTAAAACACATTCCCCGTCATCTGCACGTAAAAACCCTATTGGAAAATAGATCAAAGAATTGTACAATCAATTAAATTCAGTTTTAAAAATCTCTCTCAAAATATATTTCAAATCAAAGTTAAACTCTTGAACAATTAAACATAAATAATTGAACTTTTCTTTGTAAAAATATATTATGAGAATTAATATCTAGATATAATGAATGTTATTTTGTAGCAAAATATTGAAACTCTTCTAACATTTCATTAAATTAAACGAGTCTTATGTTCTCCATTGAGTTGAATATTTTTTAATAATAAACTTGAATAGTATGCAAATCCCCATAAACTCGTATTCATTTAAAAGTAACATTTCATTTAAGTTTCTCTTAAATTATTCCTGAGTTTGAATTATGAAACGCTCAATAGTTATTCAATTCATATCAATTATTAGTTTCAAAAACTCATATTCCTCTATATGTTTAATAAGAATATAAAGTTTGAAATGAAATGATATAAAAAGTGAATTACCACTAATACAAAAGCATCCTTTTCTGCACTTGTTTTTACATTTGGGACTCTTATTATAATGAGCACATGTTTTTCCGCATTCATCACCACAATTAGTATACTCTTGATTATGACCACATGCTTGGTTTGTTTGTTTAGCACCACTTGATTTGTGTATTTGAATACTAACACCACTATTTCCACCACTTTCATCAGGAGGCTCTAAATCGCAATCCTTTTTCTGAACACAAGTTCCAAAACAATTTCTGAGGAAACCTTCTCTACAGAAACACCCCTTTTCACACTTTGAATCGCAAACAGAATTGGTCTGCTCATTATTTTCTGTTTCACAGTTCTCTCCACAATGAGTTCCGCATTCATCAAATTCTTCATTTTCATTACATTGTTGTGCAGGCTCAGTAGTGAGTGCGGGGGTTTTGAGACTACATTCATTTTTCGGTACACAGATTCCCAAATCATCTCTGAACATACCTTCCATACAAAAACATCCGATTTCGCAGACGTCTGGCGGACAGAAAGACGGGTCATCGCTATTAATACAGAATTCGGCGCAACGACTGGCACACTCGTGGAATTCTTCTCCAATCGGACATTTAGGAGGAGAAGGTGACGTGCAGGGAGTGGTTGTGATGACTTCACAACCAGGAGCGGGAACACAGAAGCCCTCATCATCTCTATAGAGTCCATGTCTGCAAAAGCAGCCCACATCACATCTATTGGGTGCACAAACAGATGGATCGTCTTTATTGACGCATAATTCTAAACAACGACTTCTGCATTCACTGAAGTCCTCATCTGCTGGACATTGAGGTGGACGAGTGGTCAGACACGTGGCTTCGGTTATAGTGATGGCAGTGATTGGTTCAATCGACAATTCACACAATTCAATTGGTACACAAATTCCTCCTTCATCTCTATAATGCCCGCGTTTGCAGAAGCATCCGATGTCGCATCTATTCGGTGGACAAACTGTAGGGTTATCGATGTTAATACATGACTCCAAACAACGACTGCCACAATCGCTATATTCTTCTAATATTGGACATATGGGTTGTGGCGGCAATGGTTCAGGTTCTTCAACTTCACATTTCTGTTCAGGAACACAAATACCTCTTTCATCTCTATATAAGCCTTTATTACAAAAGCATCCGACATCACATGCATTCGGTGGACAAACAGATGGATTGTCAATATTATCACATGATTCAAGACAACGACTTCCACATTCACTGTATTCTTCAGAAGCTGAACATATCGGTGGTGAAGGGGGCGGAGAAGGAGGTGGTGGTGGTGGTTCAGGCTCTGAGAGATCACATAACTCAATGGTAACACAAATTCCTCCCTCATCTCGAAAAAATGCCTTTTGACAAAAGCAGCCGACATCACACATATTAGGACGACAAACCTCTGGGTTGTCAACATTAACGCATGACTCCAGACAACGACTTCCACATTCGTCAAACCTTTCATTAGCTGGACAACTGGGCGGTGGTGAAGGTTCATCTAATTGAACACCACTTGATTTGTGCTCAAATTGACTACTACTGGATTTGTGTATTTGAATACTAACACCACTTTGATCGGGTGGCTCTGAATTGCAATCCTTTTTCTGAACACAATCTCCAAAGCAATTCCTAAGAAAACCTTCTTTACAGAAACATCCCTTATCACACTGTGCATCGCAAACAGATTTTGTTTGATGAACTTCTTCACAACTCTCTCCACAACGAGTTCCGCATTCGTCAAACTGTTCATTAGGAGGACAACTGAGTCGAGGAGGACGTGTTCTAACAGGTGATAGAATACCAGATTCTGGTTTAATACAAGCATTAAACTTATCTCTATAGAACCCATGAATACAAAAGCATCCGGTGTCACATCTATTCGGTGGACACGCACTTGGGTTATCGATGCTATCGATTGATTCCAAACATCGATTTCCACATTGAGTATATGCCTCATGTTGTGGACATGAGGATATAGGTTCAGAAGTTGGTGTGGTGGTGACCGGTATAGTGCAAACTCCTTTGTTATCTCTATAGAAGCCATGGATGCAAAAGCAACCCGTATCACATTTATCGTGCTGACACTCACTCGGATTGACAATACTATCGATCGATTCTAAGCAACGATTACCGCATTCATTATAAATTTCAAAATGAGGACACGTCGGTGTTGTTCGTTGAGTGGTTGTTGTGGGCGGTTCTGTCTCTATTTTAGTTTCACAAAGTTCAATGGGTACACAAATTCCTGTTTCGTCTCTGTACAAGCCTCTTATGCAAAAGCATCCGATATCACATCGGTTTGGAGGACAAACACTCAGGTTATTGAAATTAATACAGTTTTCAATACAACGACTGCCACATTCATTGAATTCTTCTCCTTTCGGACATAGCATTGCAGGTAATGTTGTGGTCGGTGTAGTTGTTGTAGTGGTTGGTGGAGGCGGTTGAACGCAAATTCCAATCTTATCTCTATAATATCCATATATACAAAAGCACCCGATATCACATTGATCCAGAGGACAGGTTGACGGGTTGTTAATGTTATCAATTGATTCCAAACAACGATTCCCGCATTCTGTATGCGCCTCATGTTTAGGACATGACGGCAGTGTCGGTGGAGGTGTTGTAGTTGTTGATGTGGCGGGTGGATCTATTTTAGCACCACTTGATTTGTATTCAAATTCACTACTACTTGATTTGTTTACTCGAATATTAGTACCACTATTTTCATGACTCTCATCTGAATCTGGTGTTGTGGTGGGAGGACGTGTTCTTACTGGTGATAGAATACCAGATTGAGGTTCCACACAAATACCAATTTGATTTCTATAGAACCTTTCGATGCAAAAACACCCGACATCACATCGTTTTGGAGGACATGCCGATGGGTTGTCAATATTAACAATAGATTCTAAACAACGACTTCCACAGTCATAATATTGTTCGTGCTCTGGACATGAGGGCTTTAGAGCAGGAGTTTGAGGAGTAGGAGATGGTAGTGAGGGTTCTGTTTCTGGTTCTTCGACTTCACCTGAATTTTCATAGAATCGAAGTTTTATTATTTATGCATATCATAACTGGACTCTTGAAAGGGGTATCTTTCAGATCCCATTCCCTTTATCAAAAATTTCATAATAGATCCACATTTTCAGTGTCTAATCACGTTACTAAACATTAAGTATCTGTACATATCTGTACAGTACAAGAGATCTTAATACTAATACACCTTTCTTAGAGACCAATTATGAATTGCTCTGAAAATATGATAGTTTGGCTATCAATTATATTCTTTTCCACATTATGAAACATTAAATCTTTTTACACCATTAATTAAGGTTCTATTGTTTGTTGCAATGATTGATAGAAATTCAAAATGAATTAATTATACATTCAGTCATGAAAATATGATACAGCACAAGTGATAAAAGTCTGATACTGTATCAATCACATTCAGTACAATCAATTAAGACCAATAGAAAATTTTCGGAGCTCTTCAATATTATTTGAATTCAAACTGTCTTAAAAATCTATCAATCTATTATTTCATCAGATTAATCGCTAGTCTTATTCACTACATTAAGTTCAATAAGGAATTACTATTATTCAATATGTGAAGGTTTGTCCAATGTTTCAAAGTTATAATGAATCAAAAATTTCTCAATTGGAGAAAAAAATTTCAGAACCAATAATTAGTTGACTAATTTCTAGAACAAATACTGCTATTAAAGTTCTCTAAATTTAATATAACTTACATTGAGATTGAGGAATACAGTTTCCTGTATGATCTCTATAAAGCCCTGATTTACAGAAACATCCGATTTCACACTTATCTAATGGACAAACTGATGGATTGTCGATATTATCGCATGACTCCAGACAACGATTACCGCATTCCATGTATTCTTCAAAATAAGGACATTTTGGAGATGTAGGTGGAGGTGGTATTGGCGGAGGCGTGACGGGTAAAACAAATTGAAGATCACACGATTCTTCTTCAACACAATAACCTTCTTTATTCCTGAGAAAGAATAAATTTTATATTCAATTCTGAGAGATCTCAATATTTTTGAATGAACTGAATATAATATCTTTGAAACTTTTGAAACTTTGAATCTTTGATTATTTGCAAATTCATACCTAAAGAAGCCTTTAATACAGAAACAGCCGACTTCTTTCTTAAAGAGAGGACACGCTCCAGGATTGTCTCTATTCATGCACATCTCCAGACAATGACAGCCGCATTTCTTATACTTCTCATTCTTAGGACACTCCTTAGAATCTGATCTTCTCGTAATCGTGAGATCTATTTCTTTAGCATCACATTCAGACTCATGTACACAAATTCCTGAAAACAAATGTTTTAAATCGCAATAAAATTTAACAAAAGTCCAAACATAAATCCAAACCTTCATGATTACGACGGAGACTAAATTTACAGAAACATCCCGTGTCACATATGTCTGGAGAACAAGCAGTTGGATTATTGGTATTATCACACGATTCTGAGCAATGACTTCCGCATTCACTATATATCTCGTCGGCAGGACATCGCGATTTTGTTGCCAAACTTTTTTTGTATTCAAATTGCTTATTGGATTGAACTTTGATAGCCATTTGAGCATAGTTGACAAGTTCATGAAGGCATTGTTGTTGAGTCACACAACGGCCACGTCTATTCCGGAAGTAGCCTCTCATGCAAAAGCATCCGCGTCTACACATTAAGAGAGGACATATAAATTCTCTGTCGGCGTCATCACACGACTGTCCGCATTGAGTACCGCATTCATTGAATTCTTCATTAGGACCGCATTGAAATGAATGAAAAAGATTGCGTCTGACTGGTAGATATTCTGTGCATTTTTTCTAGTTCATTATTCAGTTTTTAATTGTTTTGTTAAATGATAGACTTACGTGAATAGACCCTATATATAACTAAAAGTAAAACACATTTTAAAAACATAAATTTCATTTTTCATTGAGAATCTGTGGTTATCCACATCTCAACTCTCCTTATGTTTTTATAATGAAATTTGATTTGTTTCCTGTCAAGGAATACCATTTTTTAATATAATTAATAGACATGTTTTGTAAAAAACTAGTTTATAGATTCATAGTTTCTGCTGACGGTAATAATATGGAAAATAATGAGTTTCAAAGTTGTTCAGTTCAAACAATTGTAAACTTAAGAAACTTTTAAATCTAGACGGCAGAAAGCTCTACTTATATAGGTTCCATCCATTTGTTTAGGTACTTATATGGTTATATGTTTATACATAAGTATATTTAGTAAGAGCTTTCTGCCGTCTAAATCCAAAAATCTCTTAAGTTTTTTACATTATACTTGATGAATATATGTAATTTAAGCTTCAAATCACCTCAAATCAAGTATATGAACTGCTCAAGTTTCACTAAAGTTTTTTAGGAAAAATTATTTTCAAGAAAATTTTGCCGCCAATTTAAAAAATTCCTGACCATAATTTTATTTTGATTTTTTTCAAGTCTAATTATGTATTACAATAATGCTATAATAAGTAATAAAATAATAGTATATTTAATGAAGCATTAATAATGCAAATATTTATGCTTATTATTTCAATAAAAAGAATAAAGTTTCATATTAAAATGATTAAAATAAAATTTAACTAGTTTTTGAAGTTTATAAAAACTAAATTTAAAGATTCATAATTGTTGTGATGGTTTAGATATTGATAACCAGGTCTTTTCAGAGATTTAAAGCGATTTACATTCCTTTGGCAAAACACATTCCCCGTCATTATCACGTAAAAACCCTATTGCAAAATAGATAGAACAATTGTACAATCAATTAAAATCATTGTTAAAGAATATCTTTAGAGAAATATATTTGTAATTGGAGTTAAACTCTTGAACAATTAGACATCTATAAAACTTTTAACTATTCTTGTTAAAAATATATGACGAGAATCAATATCTAGATAAAATTACTGCAAAATATTCAAAAATCTATAAGATTTTAAAAGAATTGGTTAAGAACATTTTCTAATTCCTTAGTTTGAATTATGGAACGCTCAATAGTTATTCAATTCATACCAATATACCAGAGAAACAATTAATTATTAGTTTCAAAAACTCATATTCCTCTATATATTTAATAAGAATATGAAATGGAAATGATATAAAAAAATGAATTACCACTAATACAAAAACATCCGTTTCTGCACTTGTTTTTACATTTGGGACTCTTATTATAATGAGCACATGTTTTACCGCATTCATCGCCACAGTCAGTATACTCTTGATTATGACCACACGCTTGGTTTGTTTGTTTAGCACCACTCGATTTGTAATCAAATTGATTACTACTTGATTTGTGTATTTGAATATTAGCACCAATATTTGCATCAATTTTATCGGGTGGCTCTAAATCGCAATCATTATTGTGAACACAAACTCCAAAGCAGTTCCTAAGGAAACCTTCCCTACAGAAACATCCCTTTTCACACTTTGCATTACAAGCAGCAGTGGGTTCATTAACTTCATCACAGCTCTCTCCACAACGAGTTCCACATTCATCGAATACTTCATTCTTAGGACATTGTTGTGGAGGTTTGAGTAAGAGTGCAGGCGGTGGAGGAGGTGGAGGTGAGGGTCGTGATGGAGATAATACGCAAAGTCCTCTGTGATCTCTATAGAATCCAGACATACAAAAGCATCCGGTGGCGCATATCTTCTGTGGACAGTTATACGGGTTATCAATGTTTTCAATTAATTCTAAACATCGATTTCCGCAGTCAGTAAAGGCTTCACGTTCTGGACATGACGGAGGTGGTGGTGGAGGTGGTCGAGGGAAAGGTAATACACAAAGCCCTCTATGATCTCTATAGAATCCAGACATACAAAAGCATCCGATGGCGCATACTTTCGGTGGACAGTTATTCGGATTATCAATGTTTTCAATTAATTCCAAACATCGATTTCCACAGTCAGTAAAAGCTTCACGTTCTGGACATGACGGCAGAGTAGGAGGTGGTGGTAAAACACAAAGTCCTCTGTGATCTCTATAGAATCCGGTCATACAAAAGCAGCCGATGGCGCATGTTTTTGGTGGACAGTTATTCGGATTATCAATATTTTCAATTAATTCCAAACATCGATTTCCGCAGTCAGAAAATGCTTCTCTTTCTGGACATGAAGGTGGAGGAGGAGGTGGTGGTGGTGGTCGAGGGGGAGGCAATATGCAAAGTCCTCTGTGATCTCTATAGAATCCAGACATACAAAAGCAGCCGATGGCGCATATCTTCGGTGGACAGTTATTCGGATTATCAATGTTTTCAATTAATTCTAAACATCGATTTCCGCAGTCAGTAAAGGCTTCACGTTCTGGACATGACGGAGGTGGTGGTGGAGGTGGTCGAGGGAGAGGTAATACACAAAGTCCTCTATGATCTCTATAGAATCCAGACATACAAAAGCATCCGATGGCGCATACTTTCGGTGGACAGTTATTCGGGTTATCTATGTTTTCGATTAATTCTAAACAGCGATTCCCGCAGTCAGTATATGCCTCTCTTTCTGGACATGACGGAGGAGGAGGAGGTGGTGGTGGTAAAACACAAAGTCCTCTGTGATCTCTATAGAATCCGGCCATACAAAAGCAGCCAACAGCACATATATTCGGTGGACAGTTATTTGGGCTATCAATATTTTCGAGTAATTCTAAACATCGATTTCCACATTCAGAAAATGCTTCTCTTTCTGGACATAAAGGTGGAGGAGGAGGTGGTGGCAAAGGAGGTCGAGGGGGAGGTAATACACAAAGTCCTTCATGATCTCTATAGAATCCAGACATGCAAAAGCAGCCGTCGGCACATATTTTTGGTGAACAGTCATTCGGGTTATCAATGTTCTCGAGTAATTCTAAACATCGATTTCCGCATTCAGAAAATGCTTCTCTCTCTGGACATGTAGGTGGAGCAGGAGGGGGTGGTAGAAGAGGTCGAGGTGGAGGTAATACACAAAGTCCTTCATGATTTCTACGAAATCCAGCCATACAAAAACAGCCGATGGCGCATACTTTCGGTGGACAGTCATTCGGGTTATCAATGCTTTCAAGTAACTCTAAACAACGATTCCCGCAGTTAGTATATGCCTCTCTTTCTGGACATGATGGAGAAGGAGGAGGTGGTGGTGGAGGAGGTCGAGGAGGAGGTAATACACAAAATCCTCTGTGATCTCTATAGAATCCAGACATACAAAAGCAGCCGATGGCGCATACTTTCGGTGGACAATTATTCGGGTTATCAATGTTTTCGAGTAATTCCAAACATCGATTTCCACAGTCAGTAAATGCTTCTCGTTCTGGACATGATGGAGGGGGAGGAGGTGGTGGTGGCGGAGGAGAAGGAGGTGGAGGAGGAGGAGGAGGGGGTTCACACAGCTCAATTGGAACACATATTCCTTCATCATCACGATATAAGCCTTGTCTGCAGAAACATCCGATGTCACATCCATGATGTGCAGTTCTGCAAACTCTTGGATTGTCCACATTATCACATGATTCTAAACAACGACTCCCACACTGTTGGAAATTTTCTCCTGCAGAACATCTCGGAGGTGGAGGTGGTGTTGGTCTCATTGATAATAGTTCTTGAAGTTCACATGATTCTTCTCTAACACAATTTCCTTCAGTATTCCTTAGAAAAAATAATTTTTTTACTTAACTCTATATCAGTTTTTAGATAATCAAATAAATCTGCTTAAAAATAATATAAAACCCTAAATACAGGAAAAATTCAATATAAATTGTTTCACACTTTTCCAAAACTGAATTTTAAAACTTTTCTCAGTATAAAAGTTAGTTTTTGATGAGATAAGTATTAAAATATGAATTATTAATGAGAAATCCATGATTTGCAAACTGATACCTATAAAAGCTTTTAATACAGAAACAGCCGACTTCTTTCTTAAAGAGAGGACACGCTCCAGGATTGTCTCTATTCTCGCACATCTCCAGACAATGACAGCCGCATTTCTTAAAATTCTCATTCTTAGGACACTTCGGTTTAGGTGAAGGTGAATAAGAACTTTTCTTTGAGTGAAACACTTCTTTACTCGATTTAATTTTCATAATCGTTGAATAGTTGATGAGTTCACGACATCTCCTACGAGTCACGCAACGGCCTCTTTCATCCCGGAAGAAGCCTTTGATGCAAAAGCATCCGGTCTCACACTTTAATCTCGTGAGAGCACATATAACTTCTTTTCCGGCGTTATTACAAGACTGTCCGCATTGAGTACCGCAATCAGTGAATTCTTCATTAGGACCGCATTCTTGAGATTCTGTGAAAGTTTCTAGACTTGATTATTTAGTTTTGAATTATTTAGTCAAATAATAGACTTACGTGAATAAACTCTATTTATAAATAAAGATAAAATTAATCTTAAGAACAATAATTTCATTTTTCATAGAGAATCTGTAGTTATAACATATGTTTTTTAAAGTTTTTTATTACTATTTTAATTAAATTCGATTTACTTCCTGTCAATGAAAACTATTTTTTATTTAATTAATTGAAAAATAAGTTTAGTTGCTATATGTCTTTTGAATATAATTAATTAGTCAGTAAAATAGTTTATTTTATTTTTTACATTTACACTAATTTCTACTATAGAAATAAGATTCAGAGTTTGGATAGAGTTTATGATATTCAACTCATTAGAAACTAATTTTTCATTATTTTTAATTCTTTTTATTATTCAAATATTTTTATATAACTCTTTATTATTCAATGAAAACATTAATATAATAATAAATTAATTTAATTGACTTCTTAGCTGAACGTTTTGAGTAAATTCTTCTTCAGAGCTTTAAAGACGTGAAATGGATTTAATACACTTAAACTTTATTGTATTTTTCTATTTGCCCCAAAAATTCTGTTGTTTAAGTTTTCAAACTTATTATCTATTTTACTAATTAGCAAAAGAGTTGTCAAATGATTTCAGGGATTTTCGTTATAATATTGAGTTCTCATAAAAATTTATTTTATTTTAAAATAATTATGAATACAGTAAAAGCTGTGTTAGCGACCAGTTGAGGAAAGAGCATAGTATAAGTAGACCCTGTGTGAAGGGTCACTTCTACTTAAATGGTGAAAAAAACTTATTTTCAATAGGCTCCAAAACTAAAATTTCTATAGATTTTTGCGAGTTTATAATTAAAAAATCATATTATTTCTTAAAATTACACTTGTGTGGGTTTAATTTTACTTTTTATTAAATTCGTTTTGAGAAAATTTTTTTAATCATAAGCCTAACAAAATATCAATTTCATATTCAATTCTCATATAATAGTGATTCAGGTATAAAAATTTCAGTTTGAGTTCAACTTTTGTTGAGCGACTACTTTTTTCACTGACACAGCTTTTACTGTAACTAAAACTTTTTATTAAATTTTTTTATCTGAATAACATTTATGTTTTTTCTTATTTATTTAGCGTAAATGGATCTAACATTTCGAATGCTTCATAAAAATTAATAATAATTCTTCAAAAAAAATTCTTCAAATCAAAAAGATTACTTATCAAACATTTTATTAATAACAATTGAAAATAATTCGTAAACAGTAAAGTACAGACGTTTCATATTAGTGTTCCTTTTGATCGATTAGTATTTTCATATCAAATATTAGTTCACATTCAACTTATTTGTCA
>JAQFZT010001760.1:0-13774 GCA_034696325.1 Camisiidae sp. | reverse complement strand
ATAGAGTGTTCACTATAACTAGAGTCAACTATATTCATAGCTAGATGTTTATTTTATTTCTATTCATAGATTTCAATAATATTGATTTCATAGCAAGAGATTTTTCAAGGCTTTTCGATTCCTGATTGATTGATTCAAAATATTTTTTAATTATCATGATTAAGTCGTAGTTTTATAAATATATATTATCTTCAGTACAAATTCATTAAATCATTTGCTATAAAGCTTTGATTGAGTAATAAAGTAAAAAATTATTTATTTCTCAAAAGTTCAGTACATTATGATCTGAATGAAAGCCTGTAATTGAATTGAAAAATAATTTTAGTTTGTGTTAACTGGAAAGTAATTTAATTTTCATGAATACAATACGCTGTTTGAACTTTTCTCAACTTTGTTGAGCAATAACACAAATGTCAGAGAATTATCTCATAGAAGATTTCAATGAAATTGTGGAAAAGATCATTTCAAAGACAAAGTATTAATTTCCGTTATTTCATTAACCTTTTAACAGCTTAAAAACTCATTAGTAATGCGTGAGTGAGTAAAGCCAAAAGGATCTTAACCCATAAAACATTTATTTATAAACTTTTTGGTTACCATTATTATCGATGTCTATAAACATGAATAGAAAAACTCTTCATCACTTTGGTTTTACTCAATCACATATTTAATTACTGTACGTTGAGTTTGAAAATTAATAAAGTAATGATTCATTAATAAGGGAGAAGATTTTTTTTGCTGTTTATCTCATTCTGTTATCTCATCAAAGTTTAACTTATGAAAGTAGCGATCGAACTGTTATTAAATATTTTTTTTCAATTTTCATTTATTTAAATCAAGTTTTATGAGTGTTCAATCATTAACTTATTTGATATTTTGAAACTCATAGTAATTTAATTATATTATACTAACGAGTTTTCTTTAAGCAGTTAAAAAACTTATTGATTGGAGAAAAATAAAATCTCTTTGAAGTGTTTATTCCCATGAATTCATTGAAGGTTAAGAAAGTTCATGAAATTAGAGTTAAAACAAAAATCTCATTAATTTGAAACATAAAATAACTAACGCAACAACTATTTCGAAATAGCTTAACAACTAAAGTATTTACACAATAGCTCTTTATTCATCTCTCGCTCATTAAATTCTCATTATTTTTTTTTTCGTTTGTTGATTAAATTGACGCAGAAGAGGATATAATTAGTATAACTGAACAAATTTGGGCTTATATTTCATATAAAACAATAATTAAATTTAATGTTACATTTTTATATAGTTATTATATATAGAAAATTAGACTCATTTGAAGCTTGTTTATGATCAGGTGTTGGAATTGTTTAATAAAATGCGTGAATCAACAAAAGAAGTTTTGCACAATCAAAATGGACAAGGATTACAGCGCACTAGAAGTGGGTCTGGACTCGAGACTATACTTACTTATTCTAATCAATATGAAGTTATGTATGTGGGAAGCATTAGAGTAAGTCGATTGTTAATCAGGTCTATGCAAATAGTGAAAAGTATAAAATAAGTCTGAGTTGAGCTGACCTAACAGAGTTCAAGCACAAGTGTAGACTCAAACTCATTACTTTTTGGACATCCTGGGCTTTACAACCACTAATTTATCTATTTATTGATCATAAAATAACAAATTGATCATTATATAGGTGGTAACGACACTAGGAGCTCAAGGTTTCTAAAATTAAATGACTTCGAGTCTAAAAGCTCTAAGTTCAAGCTTGAGCTTAGGTCCTTTACCTCGAAGCTCAAGCTAAAAACACAAGCTTAAGCTAGAGCTCATCCAGAATGAGCTTATGATCTTCACTACATACAAATGTTCTAAAATAATATCTTTGATAAACAAATGATTATCATTAGATTGTGTTCCAAATGTCTTATAGATGTCCCAAAAGAGAGCTCATCCCACTGTCATCGACGAAGCTATCGATAAATTTAAAGAATTGGAAAATCTTAAAACTGATGAGAAATTAGAGTCAATAGAGAATGAGTCGAAGAGCAGACATGATAGCGGATCGAGTATTAAAAGTTTGCCAAATATTCCCGATTCAAATGAATTAAACGAATTGGAAAATGGGGAAAAAGTGAAACAAAATGAGAGCACAATTACTAATGAAAATAAAGATAATAAAAAGCCTATAACTTATAACACGAGAAGATTTCTGGTGAAAGTTATAGAAGAGGGCAGTGAAAAGGCCTCCACAAACACGTCTTCCATCGAGACAACGACAACGACTACCAGCTCTTCTCCATCTAGTCTTCTATTGCCGACAACATTGATTCCGAACACACAAAGTCTTGACGCCGACAGTAGAGCTTCACTACTGAAAGACTTGTATGATTTCCAAAAGCGTTCATCGGCTTCATTAGATTCACCCGACAGTGTCTTTAATAACTTAAGCACAAGAAAGAGATCAGTGAGTGGTGATATCGAGACAACACAAAAACAACTGTCACTACAATTTGGCAGAACTCGTCTCGGCTCCGGTGGTTCTATTGATCTGACAAGACCTCGAAATATGAGATATCAAAATAAGACAATGCTTTTCCTGATTGGAAAACTAGAGCTTTGTTTAATAAGCACTGATAAACACAAGATTGTATTGAATAAAACCTTCAGTAATATATCTCACTGTTCACAAGGTATCAAAAATGCTGATCATTTCGGGCTTATATGTCGAGAGCCAGCCCTAAACACACCGGAATCCTATGTAATTCATGTGTTTAGATGTCAAACAGATAAGTTGGTCAGTGAGATAATGCATTCACTTAAGCAGGCATTCAGTAATGCTTATCAATCGAGTAAGAATAGAACTACTTTGATATGCGAGACGTGTCCTATGCATTGGTTTCATCGGATCTGTTGTGATGTTGAGGATCTCTCAGATGAAAAAGTTCAGGCACTTATATTGCATAGAATTGATTCACTGCCTGGCCGTGAACGCGATGAAAC
Source organism: Camisiidae sp. (assembly GCA_034696325.1). Taxonomy (NCBI): domain Eukaryota; kingdom Metazoa; phylum Arthropoda; class Arachnida; order Sarcoptiformes; family Camisiidae; species Camisiidae sp. Next base: position 10,806 of record JAQFZT010001760.1, on the reverse strand, counting down.
TCTCAATAAATGTCAAGGGATTAAAGTTGGATCAGTTCGCGAACAGAATGAACTTTTCATGACTGTCTTGAAAGGAATTTGTGAAACTAAACAGAAAAAGCATTCGCACACTAACTATCCAGAGAAGAGTCTACTTGAGAAACGGCTATCAGTTAATGCTTTGGATAATTTTAAAGAGAAAGCTAAAAGTTCGATATCCAATACTTTTGAATCTATCTTCAAAGTAAGTCTTTTACTTTGAATTTTATTATCAATAGATTTAGTCAATATTTGTCTGTTTTTACTTCAAATTCAGTTCAGTTCATTATTTTTCCTAAAATAGCGTCAATTTTTAAAATCTTTTAGTTTAATGATTTTATTGCAATAACTTTTGCATTGATTTCTCAAATTTAGAAAAATGAATAGATTTTGTATTTATCCAAAGCATACCTCAAATGTGTTTTGAAAGATAAGATAAATTAAAATTGATTGATTTCCTAAACCCTTAGTTAAGTCGCACAGAATCGTCGGAAAGTATGATTCATTCTCCAAGTTCTTCACAAAAATCGGCACCAATTGATGATCCGTTCGAAGAGCCACAGTTCAGACCTCGAAGTAATACACTTTCGGAAATAAAAGACTTAGTGAATGACAGCGACGAGAAAACTGTGGTCAGAAGTGAATCGCTAGCCGTTCACAATCAGCCCTCTAAAAAACCATTACTCAATATATTCATGAAAGTTGGCTCACAAACAAAGTTGAATCAATTGATTGCTGACGATTCAGTGCAAAATAGCTGTAAAAATGGTAATAATGGGTCTGCAACTCATACTTCAGGTTCTTGGCGTCGGGGCATTTTCAATCGCATCCATATTTCTAGTAATAAAGAAGCCAAAAAAGTTTTGCCCCAAAATCCAAATCAAAACAGTCAATCATTTGAATTGAATAATATCCCGAAGAAGAAAACTAAACAAGAATTGAGAGATATGTGGAAATCGGCGATTAAACAGCAAATTATTCTTAATAAAATGGAGAAACAGAATAAAAGACTACAAGGTTTGACTTTTTATTTGCTTAAACATTTATAAAATTTATTTTTTAAAAATTCGTTTAGTAAAAAAATTTCATTTTAAGTTTACAATTAGATATTTGAGTAGAGAATCGGTTAATCGTTTGTAACCTATAGTTAAGATTTTCAGTCATCAAATCCAATATTGATTTCTAATCTGAGTTTTTAAAAGCTTTCGGTATTTTTCATAAAAATAATTCAAAATAAGACATCTTATAATACTGTAAATGATTTTGAAATAATCAAAATGGTATTGATGTTTAAAAAGCTCAAGTTTATAAGTGATACTTTTTTATAAGAAGCAGATTTATTATAGAATTTAATTTATACAACAAAGTTGTGAAAATAATATTTTGTTGAAATTAAAAACAGATGATCAAAGTTCTGCTTATGACAAGCGAATGAAGTTAGATTACGATGAAATACCAAATTTCAGTGATGCCACACAGCTTTGGGACGCAACTAAAACGTGGGACACATTACTATTGCACGATCAGAGGCCTAATTGTCATTTCAATTACAATCAACTGTTGAAAGCAGTCAATTTAGGTAAAGATCTTTAATCCATAAAAGATTTGCATAACTTCAATGCATACCTAATATTGTTTGAGATGATTAATGGAAGCATATGTTGTAGGAGTTCCGCGACATAAAAAAGGAGAGGTTTGGCTTTTTCTGGCCGAACAGCACAAACTCATGTGTAGTAAACAATGTGATTCTGGTATTGAGGACACACCCTATCGGCAATTGTTGGGACAGTTAACTACACAACAACATGCGATCCTTGTTGACTTAGGTAAGTTTTATTAAAATCAATATCTATTCAAATCTAGAAAATCAGTTCATTTTTAGCTCAAAATATAATAACTTATAACAAACTAACTATTTTTCGATAAATTATTTATAACAAAATATCTTCTTTTTAAAAAAAATATGATTAGAAAACACTTCTCTAGACATCTGTTTTCTTGTAAAATTATAAATAACTTGTTTATAAGAATGTAAGAAAAGAAAATTTTCTATAATTTATTTATAAATAATATCCTATATAAATAACTTTGACAGTTAATGAGCTGAATACCGTTCTTTGTGGAACTGATGATTTGATTGCATAATCTGTTTTCAGGTCGAACTTTTCCAAAAGTTGCTTTTTATGCACAAGCCTTGGGTTCAGGCCAGCTATCATTGTTCAATCTACTTAAAGCATATTCATTGTATGATACGGTAATTAATAAAGTTAATAATTAACAACGAACACAAATCAAACTAAAACGTGAAATTTTTTCATTACAGGAAGTAGAATATTGTCAGGGCCTAAGCTTCGTGGCAGGAATACTACTTCTTCATGTAAGGCAGTCATATCTTTAGTACTCCATTAAATATTGATATAGCATTTTGATTGTAATGTTTGTCAATAATTTGGCCCTTATTTTCTTATTATTTCTCACCAGATGAGTGAAGACGATTCTTTTGAAATGATGAAGTATTTGCTTTTTCATAGAGGACTTAGAAAACAGTACAAACCAGATATGGATGCACTTCAGGTATGAAGTTCTCAAGTTGAAAAAGTTCAGTAATAGAGAAAAAAATTAAAAATTGTACAATTTTTAGGACTTAACATTAAGAGGTTATATCAATGATATTCTGCATAAGCATTTAGTACTTTTCTAATGTTGAAAAATAAATTTCTAAATTCAACATATTTTAAAAATTCAAATGTTATCAAAAATTGTGTGATAAATGTTTAACTAGATAATTGAAAAATTATTTAAAAACTTTCTGATACGAATTATCCTATTTTGTAAATGTAGAACTGAAGTGAGATTAGATCCTATTTAAACTCGACTTATATTAATTACAGATGCAATTGTATCAATTGACTCGATTATTGTATGATGAAAACCATAGTATTTATGAACATTTTGAACATTACGACATTTCTCCGACCCTATACTCTGCGCCGTGGTTTCTAACACTGTTTGCATCACAATTTCCACTTTCATTTGTTGCCCGATTATTTGGTCAGTCATAACGACTCCAGTAATTACAATACAAACAAATAAATGATAACAATATTTTTATATTCTTATAGATATTCTATTCCTTATGGGAATTGAAGCTATATTTAGAGTTTCACTAATTCTGTTAGACATGAACTCAGAACGAATACTTCAATGCGATAGCTTTGAGTCAATAATGGAGTTCTTGAAGGATGAATTGCCAGCTATGGAGACATCTGATATGGAAAAAGTTTTTGATAAAGTATTTTCAATGGATATTAAACAACAATTGGATGCATATGAAGTGGAGTATAAAGTAATTCAAGAAGAGCTCATACACGCGGTCTCCAAAGTCAATAATAGCAGTAATTCAAGCCTTAGTTCAAAACATTCTGATAGAAATGAAACTGAGAAACACTTGATAGCAGAGAATAAAGAGTTCAGACATGAAGTCATGGAATTGACTTCACAAATACATGTTCATCAGTCAAAATGCAATCAATTGCAGTCTTTATGTGATAACTATTTGAGTACAATTAAAAGATTAGAATTGAGAGTCAGAGCGTGTGAGGACGAAAGGGATGCTCTTAGGCATAGCGTTAATGCATTGAAGAGACGTAATGATCGATTGGAGGCTGCTGTCAATGCTGACGAAAATAAGAATAATGCCGATGGAAATGCCAAGACTAGACCAGGTCAGACATTCACCAATAATATCTCATATAATCTCATTTACATCACTAGCGAAAAGTTCTACTCTTTGGGAGGCTTCGGGACAGCATTTTAGTTCTTACAAATCAAATATCGGTTTCATTATCTCAAGTTTTCTTAGATTTGCAGTCTTTTTTCGAATCACACTTTTTGTACAATTTTTTAAACAATTTTTTCAACAAATTTTTTAATTCTTTAGTACTTATTTTTATCATTATCAAGTGTTGCACATACAAAAAGCATTAAAAATTTGTATATAAAACCCCTTAAGTTTAAAGCAATAATTTTTTGCAAATAAATGACTATACAATGCTTTTTCTATGAGCAAACACTTGATAATAATAATGTAGCAAAACTTGAATTCTGACAAATAATAAATTTCGTTAAATTGATATTTAATAGTATTTTATACTATTCTCTTGAATTGAACCTGAGAAAAACAAATTTTTTAAAACTAAATATCATTAGAAAGCTCACTCTGAAGAATTTAAGATTTTTAAAAATATTCATAATTAAATAGATCGGAACAGTTTGAGTCATACGCCTGTATTCAGCATAAGTTGTGCCACAAATGATAACGAACAGGAAGAAAAAGATAAGGATGAAGTTGATGAGGAAGATGTTGATGAGGAAGATGTTGACGATGAGGACGATATTGATATAAATTATGATGAAGACGAAGAGGGCTCGAAAGAAGACAAAGAATATGATAATTATAATCGGACTACAAGTGATGCCAGCAATTTGAGTATATAAATAGATACAAATCTAACAGCGAGTCAGTATTGAGTTTTGAAAAAAATTCATTTTATAGTTCAAGTTCAAGTTAATCATTTTTTTCATTTACAAATACTATAATTCATTAATATTTATAGTGATGACACTTAAAATCGTGCCTAAAAATAAGTATTTGCTTATTATTTAACTTATAATTGAGTAATCATTGAATTTCATATAATATTAGGTTCTCTTTTGTAAAAACAATCGTATTAAACATTGTATTAAATGTTTTTGATCACAGAATCTCTTTTAAAGTTTGCTTAATTCCAATGTACAGTTGACTGTAAAATATTGTGCCTTTAAATCTGGGAGTCATTCGATCTCTAATGAATTGATTTGTCAAAAAAAATAATTCATGTTTCAAAAGATATATTGAGGACTGAAAATTAATGAGTTGGGTTTCATTTGCCAAAGTCAACTGATCTACTTCTCAAACATAATTAACGTTTCGATCCTATCGTAAACTGAGATTTATATCAAATATTTGACTGAAAAGAAAAAAATTCTATAAACTCTTTCCTAAACCTTCAACTCATTCTTTTTTAAATCTGATCCACTTTTCACTCAAACAGAGAGAATAGTGTGAAAAATGTCAAAACTGTTCTCTAACTTCATTGTCAGACGAGATGTCATAGAAAGTCTCATCAAACACTTGAATATTATTTCTTGTGATGCCTTCGATGACCATTTATTTGAACATATCGTCTGAACAATAGTTTAAAAAGCAGATTAGATGGTTTGGACACTATTTCTCTTAGCGTTCTCAATGTTTGAGAAAAAGTAGATCAGATATTCGGGAATCAAATAATTTTCAGTCATTTAGTCCTGAAAGCTGACGTTGAATTTCCTATTTGTTTGTATTTTGAAGCCAATAGAATCTCATCCAAGTCTAAGCTAACCCATTCTGGTCATCAGTCATCTGGAACTGATGAATGGGACGGATATAATATCAAATTCAAATAAATACAAAGTCTTACCTGTATTTCAATACTTAAGGGCAAACTTTAAAAGATTTAAAAATTTAGTTTTCAATGAGAAATGTTTACTCTTGAAAATATTGATATCATAATTATGTGCAATTATACTGATTAAGTTATGAGATAGAAGTTAGATATGGAGGACTAACTTATTAATATAATAGTTAACTACAAATTTCTCCATTTAGTTTAGAACAACATTTCAGTAATTAATGTTGACAATTGTCAAGAATTAATTGTATTTTTATTCAATTACGTGTTGAGAAATTCATGTTTCACTGTTTGCTTATTGTGTTATTCATTTGAATTATGCCATAATATTTATTTAGAAATCTATTGATTAATTTATTATTATTATCCTATATAAGAGATTTCAATTTTTACTTATCAAGTATTTATGTAAATAAATTATATGTAAGAATTCAAATTTGATTATACAAAAGGATTCAAATTATATGTATTAAACGTTACAATTATTGAATAATAAATTTAATTATTAAATAACATAACATTTATATTTTTATTCATAAGAAAATACAAATGTATAGAAAAGAAGTCTACAGCTTAGAACACATTAATAAACCCCTATATTATAAAATACATGTAGTATTAGAAAAAAGTTGTAAAAGTGGTTGACTTTATTTAATTTATTGAGGAATTTTCAACTGTTGAACTGGTGGCCAAAATTGCATTTTATAAGCTATTTTGACACAGCTCACAAAGTCTTTCTTAAGTCACTTGAATCTCAACATTTTATTCTTGAGTTGCTTTGAGATGAACTGTTGCAAAATTTCAGGGGAATTCCATTATTGGTTTGAATTATATTTTCTGCTTAAATAATTCAATCAATTTCAGTCGAGTTTCAATAGACAGAAAATGATTGACAGATTACTATTGCGTGCAAACAAATCAAAATTTTAAATAAATTCCTTTTTGCTCACTTTTCCTTAAAATACAAACTATTACTTAATTATTATTTAATGCATTGCTTAAGAAAACTTTTGGAGATTTATTTTGATTAAAATAATTTTAAAATTTCTTAATTCCTGATCGAGTTTACACTTCAGAGAAATATTTAAGCATTCAGTTCACGAAAGTATTGAATTTTTTGAACTGATATCAAATCATATGAATTCTATTTATAGAAGCTTTTAAATCTTGAATTACTTTATTTCTAAGATTTCTTTTTTATTAAGTAATATATTTTCTAAATGAATAGTACTGTAGGAAAGATTTGAAAATCGGTGTCATTGAAAATGAATTGAATACGAAATCATTAAAATAAAAAAATTGATATTAAAGTGAGTTCTCTATAATGTCTATTACATGATGAACGAAAACAAGTATTTTATTACCTGTCAAGTACTACGTATTTATAAGCCTTGATTTTTGTTTATAATTTTCATGAATTTTCTATTCCTTTTAAAAGAGAGATCAATAAGATATTTATCAAACTTGAAATACTAGTTTTACTTATGAACTTAAATCCAAGTTAAGAATCATGAACAGAACTATCCGTTTGACACGAGTTGAAAAAAGTTAAAAAATACATTCGAGTTAAACAAATATAATAGAAAACTTTTCCTTATATTTTGTTCTGCATTAAAAATGTTATTCATTAATAATAAAGCAGTTATTTTACTGCTATTCATAGCTATTTCACTAATAGAATGTGCGCCCAGAAGAGGGGATACTAATGTTGGAATAGATATCGGGTAAGAATTGCTTTAATCACAATTTAACTTATAATAAGTAATTATTATTCGATAATTTCTTTCCACTTTGAAAGAAAAATTTTTCAAATGGGTTTTCAGAATGACAAAAGAGGCACACTTTTAGGTATTGACGTTCTCGACGGCTTTGTAAAAGTTGGTGTCGATAGAGACAGATATCGGCCGCACTTCGATGATGATGATGATAGACCTGTAGTTAAAAAACGCGATAAAATTAGAAATACATATAGACGAAGACCAACTGATGTTAGAGTTTCTGTTGGATAAAGTTATAAACATTTTCGCAGTTAATCAAACTTCTCTTCCCATAATAGAAAAGTATAATCATTTTTCTCATTTAAATGTAAGGTTGATATAAAAATTGATGTTTTCAATTTTACAAGTCTTTTATTTTCTATAATATTTATATTTATACAACAGAAATGTTTTACTTTAATATATAAGTAAATGATGATGAAAATGAACATAATGTTAATTAAACTTTATTTTAATAAATGTTGACTTCATTCTTGATTAAGATATTGTGTTTTTCGGTTAATACTATTTGTCGGACTCATATCCATATGAATTAAGCTGAATCTCTTCTTCTGAGTTCTTGTTAAAAGTGACTTATTTTCGTTAACTTCTTTACTGGAAGAACACCAACGGATAAATAGGAATAGCATAACAAATATACCAATAATAGACACGATTAAGATAACTAATAAATGGGTTTGTGTTACTACAAAATTCATTATAACGTTATAGTCAAATATTACAAATAAATTATTATATAAATCTTTTTTTTAAGGAAATAGGATATCCTTTAATCATTAAGTTATTGATAATCATGTGACTTGTTTTTATGGAAAAAATTTTATAATAAAGTTCATTAACTAAAGTTTTTCATGTTTTGTTATGTAATCAAAATTTCATGTCATTAGTTTTCAGTGTAGGCTTAATAAATGCTTTACTTATTCAATGCAAACTAGTTGATCATTCTTAAGGAAAAGCTTATGTCAATCAAGTTTTTCAAGTTTATTCAACTTTTTAGTTATTAGTTATAACATTTATTTTTTATAACAATAAACATGAAAATATTTCGAAAGTTTTGAAATATGATTTTTGGTTTAAAAATGCATTTCATACTCATATTTGTCTGTATTTAACTTTTGAGTACGTTTCTCATAATGAGGAAGTGGAAGAGAAAGTGTAAATAACTAATCATATTTATTATTGAAAAAAAATTTCTAAAATAATCTTCGAAAATAAATAAATTTTTCAAGATTTAAAAAACTGGAACTTCCCAGACATGAATTTTTCATTTAAACAGAAATTACACAAGAGTATGAATATAAATAAATACAAAACTTAGTTATTTTTAAAACAATATTTTTTCTGAGTTAAGAGATGGGAGAAGTAAATTTCATTAAAATGAGAATACTTTGAAAACTTGTAAAAATTACATAGAATTTGATAAATAATTAAAAAAGTTATTTCGTAAATAACGAGTAATATCTGGCTATAGATAATACGATTCCACGATTTTTAAAAATTCAACAGAAACTATAAGGAACTTTTTCCAGAATTCTGAGTCAGTCTTGTTCCACCGTAAATGCTAATGAGCTAATGCTAATGCTAAGGAGTTTCATTTATCTACAAATTATGTTTTTGAAAAGTTTTTGTAGTAAATAAATAATTTAATAATAAAATTGGCTTTTTGTCAAATGAGATTTTAATTAATTGCATGTTATTTTCAAATACAAAATAAACAAAAAAAATGCTTATCTTTATCTCCATTATATAATAATTACAAGTTAAAAATGTTTACAATCATGTAAATTATATCAAAGGTGAGGCATTTATGCTGATTGATGTACAGTTGGTTGAGAAAAGACATACAGAGATCTCGGATAATCCAGTGATAAACTTAGATGAAACATGAGAGCAACTTACAAATTTTATGAGGAATACGAAGCAATCAATTTTGTATTGAGTATTAAGTAGTGGTTATTTGTTGTCAAACCCTTATGAGTCCGCATCATATCCGGAGTGATGGATACATGTCTTTTCTGAACCAATCGTACATTTGGAAACCCAACTCAAGTTTCCACATTCTAAAAGAGATAATACAAATTGCTTATACAATCTTGAGAAGAAAAAAAATCTAGAGTTTGCATTTACACTATATTTTATACATGAATTTACAATACTTGACAAACACTTGAATTATGATTGATAACAATATACCTAAACGCTTATGAGGACACTTTGATGTGTTACATGAGCCCTATTATGATAATGATATGATGGTTAACTATTAAAAATTTTACTCATTTGTTTTTGTTTAGAAATAGTTGAATAGTAATTTTGAGTCTTAAACAAATATTTTTTTAATCATATCAAACCAGGAAAATCCTATTCGATCGGAGAAAGATTTCAACAAATGTTCATTTACTCAGTATTTGTTTATTATAGAAACAGAATGACTCAATTTTTCTGAATGAATTTTAAGTGTAAATCATTATTAAGTTATTCAAATGAAAAAACATAGCTTATACAGTTTTGGCAGAAAGAAAAGTGCAGTTTCATTAAAATATATACTTTATTGCAATACATCTTAAAGTTTTTATAACGTTAAAAGATGTCTTACACTGAAATATATATTTTATTTAAACAAATGTAGGCTTTTCTTTCAGCCATATCTGTACTTAACAAACTAATATTTTGATAAATTTTGCTAAACAATTATTGCTTTCTCTAATAGCAAAATAATCAGCAATGCTTTAGTTTAGAAGCATAACTCCAATTATTAAAGGCACACATAATAAAAAAATGTCGAAGCTTAAAATTTGAATTACTTTTGAGTCCATGAAATATTATTTATATGGAGCCCAATTTGCAAGAATCTTTTTATCCTTCAATGTTTAATGCATTAAAATCTAAATAATAAGTCTAAATGAATACTAGTTTGTACCACAAGTTGCCAATCATATGATATCTGTTGATTACAACATTTTTAGAAGATTAATTCATTATTGCAAATATGGAGCTCATTCTATGATTGAAATCTAGAATTGTTTCACTCATGAATTCAATTCTGAGAAATTGCATATCACATTGTAGAGTGAGAGTGAATTATATCCTCATAATTAGGACCAGATATTACTAAATTATTCAATCTCTGGGACTTTATTTCAAAAATGAATGAAAATTGACTGAAAATTGATCTTATCAAAGTGAATAAACAGCTATGACTGAGATCCTCAGAGAGATAGAGTGATCGGACTGAGTGAACATCGATTTCACAATTAATCTCAACGTGTGTTGAGTTTTACTAACGGAAATCCTCCAGCGTTTGAGCGTCACTAACAATTAAGTTCAATAGTACTAAGGTGTGTATGACTAAGGCGTGAAGCTTTTGTCACCGGTTGGCAATAATCATTGTTTGCTTATCTAAATATTTTGACTCAAATCAAAGTTTTGGCTCTGAATAATGAGTTTTTCAACTTCATCAATAAATCAATAGACAAACTTACCTCAAATAATTTTTTTCACTATTGAGACATGACTTATAT